>PVKM010013312.1:0-30467 GCA_004027735.1 Carollia perspicillata
TGTGTCTTCCTTGATTTCATTCTTCAGTGTTGTGTAGTTTTCTGCATACAGGTCTTTTATCTCCTTGGTTAGGTTTATTCCTAGGTATTTTATTTTTCTTTTTGCTATATCGAATGGGATTTTTTTCTTGATTTCTGCTTCTGCTGTTTCATTGTTGGTATACAAAAATGCCTTTGATTTCTGGATATTGACTTTGTATGCCGCTGTTTTGCCAAATTCATTGATTAGGTTGAGCAGTTTTGGAGTAGAGTCTTTAGGATTTTCCATGTACACTATCATATCATCTGCAAACAGTGACAGTTTTTTTCCTCCTTTCCGATTTGGATGCCTTTTATTTCCTTTTCTTGTCTGATTGCTGTGGCTAAAAGTTCCAATACTATATTGAATAGAAGTGGTGAAAGTGGACAACCTTGTCTTGTTCCTGATCTTAGTGGAAAAGCTTTTAGTTTTTGTCCATTGAGTATGATGTTGGCTGTAGGTCTCTCATATATGGCCTTTTTTATGTTGAGGAATGCTCCCTCTATTCCCACTTTGCTGAGTGTTTTTATCATAAATGGGTGCTGTACCTTGTCAAATGCTTTTTCTGCATCTATTGATATGATCGTGTGATTTTTGTCTTTGCTTTTGTTTATGTGATGTATTACATTTACTGATTTGCGAATGTTGAGCCATCCTTGAGATTTCATCCCTGGGATGAAATCCCACTTGGTCATGGTGTGTGATCTTTTTAATGTATTGCTGGATGCGGTTTGCCAATATTTTGTTGAGGATTTTAGCGTTTATGTTCATCAGTGATATTGGCTTGAAGAAAAACCATTAACTTTTTATACTAAAAATATAATAGAAGAAAAACACTATTTATAATAGCAATAAAAACAATAATGTATATGTTTTTAGAATATTTAGAGTATTTGAATGTAATATAATGAATTACAAGGCTTTTATAGGGAAAATTTTAAAACTTCAATGAAAAGTATAAGAAATCTGAATAAGTGGTAAGCCATGACACATGTATGGAGAGATTCAGTAAAATTAAGATGTCAATTCTTCCCCAGATAATTTTAAAAATGCTAATGAAATTACAATAAAATCTTACATGATTCTTTTGGTAGACTTTGAAAAACTGATTTAAAAATTTCAATAATGAGTTAATAGCTATAAATAACTAAGAATATTTATTTAGAAAAAGTAGAACATAGAACTAACCCTACCAGGTATCATGACATATTATGAAGCTATGGTTATTAACTATGGTATAATATTGATTCAGCAGTAGATAAATGATCAGCAAAACATGTTATTGGTTGCATTTCTGTTAGAAGTTTGGCTCATCATATTTAAGTTTTGAATCCAACTGGAAAAATTTTTTACGTATAGTATACAGTAGATACTCCATGAAAAGCCTTGAACCAAGTACTGTTTTACTGAGCAAGTCATTTTCCTCCATTGATTTGTGCTATCATATTTATTAAAGATAAAACTATTTCTAGTGCATGTAGGGGGAATATCTCTGAATTTGAGAAAGAGAAGACTTAAGACTGCAAAAGTCCAAGCTGTAATTTTAGGAAAAAGCGATGAATTTAGATTACATTAAAAATTGAAATTTTCCATAGCAAATAATCACAAACAAGGTTAAAAACGAGTGAAAACTGAACAATGAAAACACTTTGTTGTTCTGCGACAGATTGGTGTATATGTGATTTCCACCCTGCACGTTGATTTTTTGGACTATTAGCGAAGCAAAGTACACTAACACTCAGCTGAATAACAAGTCACAGAACCATATACTATTATACAAAACACCAAGCTACATTTTTTGTTCATTTTGACCATGAGTTTTCTCTAGGAGAAGCTGTTGAAAATTTACTAGCTTCATTCCTGGCTGATGTGGTTCAGTGGACTGACTTTTGGCCTGCGAACCAAAAGGTCACTGGTTTGATTCCAGGTCAGGACACATGCCTGGGTTGTAGGCCAGGCATTAGAGAGGCAACTGATGATTGTTTCTCTCCCTCTCTTCCCCTCTCTTTAGAAATAAATAAAATTTATAAAAAGAAAAAATTACTAACTTCAGCCATTCCTTATATCCCTCTGACCCCTTTCTAAAATTTTAAGGTCATGTGTTTATTAGGAACTTAAATGTATTTTTAAATGTGTTAATATTTTTATTAGGATTGGGTTATTATAAGTGCTCTGGTGATAGGGTTGCACAGGTAGTCTACACCAACTATTTTTTTCCCCACAAGCCCTGTAAGTTTTAGTGTGCAGTTTTGCAGAATGCAAAGATTTTTTGTATTGCATATATTACATTGTATCAGAAATGCCAAACATATGAAGCAAATGATTTAATATTAAGATGATAAAATTCTAGGTTGTAATTATTTTCCCTCAGAACTTTGACACATCTTTCTAATTGTTTTGTCACCTCTTTGTTATTGCTGATGACTTTGATGCTAATCTGACTTTTCTTAGTAAATCATCTATTTCTTTTTGTTGCCTCTCTGGAAAATGTTACGAGTAGAAAAAAATCATTAATTTGGACTTCTGACCAAAATGGAGCTCTAGGTGTATATACTTTGCTTCCTCGCACAACCAAAGAAGGACAGCAACCAATTTAAAAACAAAAACAACAGGAGCTGCCAAAATGTTGAACTGTATGGAACTCTGGTAACCAAGGAGTTAAAGAAGAAACATTCATCCAGACTGGTATGAGGGGCAGAGATGGGCAGCCAGGAAGGAGAAGATAACCTGGCAAGGCAGAAGTTGCCACCAGCCTCTCTGGGACCAGGTGGTCCCACATTTGTGTGTGGATAAACTGGGAAGAACAATTGGGGAATGAGACAGACTGTGAAACCTAGAGTTCCAGTGCAGGGAAATGAAGCCTCAAAACCTCTGGCTGTAAAAATCTGTGGGGGTTGTGGCTACTGGAGAAACTCCTAGTCTCAGAGGAGAGTCCATTGGAGGGATCCACAGAGTCCTAGAATGTAAACACACCCACTCACCCAGGAATCAGCACCAGATTCTGGACCCAATTCGCTTGTGGGTAGAGGGGGAAGTGACTGAAAGCAGGGCAAGAGCTGATTAAATGGCATTGTTTCTTCTCTGACTCCATCTGCACATACAGCACCACAGTGCAGTCTTGTGGGTTATGCCGCCCTGGCACTTGGGTCCAGCCCTTACAAAGTAACAGGCATACCAAGACAAAGAAATATGGCTCAAATGAAAGAACAGATCAAAACTCCAGAAAAAGAGCTGAGCAATGAGGAAATAGCCAACCTATCATATGCAGAGTTCAAAACACTGGTGATCAGGATGCTCACAGAAATTATTGAGTAAGGATGCAAAGTAAAGGAAGAAGTAAAGTCTATGCAAAGTAAAATAAAAAAAAAATAAAAATAAAATGAAATAAAATAAAGAAAATAGAAAAAGAAAAATATACAGGGAACCAAGAGCGAAGAGAAGAAAACTGGGACTCAAATCAGTGATTTGGAAAAGAAGGAAGAAATAAACAGTCAACCAGGAGAGAATGAAGAAACAAGCATTTAAAAAACTGAAGAGAGGCTTAAAAACCTCTGGGGCAACTTTAAATGTTCCACCATCCACACGTAGGGGTGCCAGAAGGAGAAGAGGAAGAGCAAGAAATTGAAAACTTACTTGAACACATAATGAAGGAGAACTTCCCCAATCTGGCAAAGGAAATAGACTTGCAAGTCCAGGAAGTTCAGAGAGTCCCAAAGAAATTGGACCCAATGAGAAACACACCAAGGCACATCATAATTACATTACCTAAGATTAAAGATAAGGAAAGCATCTTAAATGCAGCAAGAGAAAAGGAGACAGTTGCCTACAAAGGAATTCCCATAAGACTATCAGCTGATTTCTCAAAAGAAACCTTACAGGCAAGAAGGGGCTGGAAAGAAGTATTTGAAGTCTTGAAAGGCAAGGACCTACATCCAAGATTACTCTATCCAGAAAAGCTCTCATTTAGAATGGAAGGGCAGATAAAGTGCTTCCCAGATAAGGCAAAAAGGGAGTTTATCATCACCAGGCCCTTATTATATGAAATGTTAAAGGGACTTAACCTAAAAAAAGAAGATCAAAACTATGAACAGTAAAATGACAACAAACTCAATCCTCTGAACAACTGAACCTAAAAAGCAAAAACAAACTAAGCAAACCACTAGAACAAGAACAAAATCACAGAAATGGAGATTTCTGTGGGGAGGGGGAGGCATGGGAATGGGGGGAATATAGTACAGGGAATAAGAAGCGTAATTGATAGGTACAAAATAGACTGGGTGGGGTTAGTAGAGGAAATGGAAAAGCCAAAGAACTTATGTGTATGACCCATGGACATGAACTAAGAAGGGGGAATGCTGTAGGGGTGGTGGAGAGCTGAGATCAATAAAGGGGAGAAAATAATGGGACAATTGTAGTAGCATAATCAATAAAATTTACTTAAAATTATTAAGTAAAAATTTCCGGTGATTTTTGTGGATGTGGTTCTTTTAAAAATCATTTTACTGGTCATTCAGTTTTCTCTACCTGCAGCTATATTTTTGCTTTGGATTCTAGAAATTTTTAAATTTTATTTTAAGCCTGATTAGATGATAATCTTTTCAAAATTTTATTTTAAATTACAGTTTATATTCAACATTATCTTACATTAGTTACAGGATAATCTTAGTTTAACTATTATTTATAACAATTTTAACATAATTACCCTTGTTTTTTACTCCTAATTTTTTTCATTTATGTATAATATACATAATAGAAAAGTACCCCATCATAAATGTCCAGCTTAGTGAGTTTTTCCCAAACCAAGCACACCTGTCTATTCAACACTTCGGAAACTCCTGTCATTCCCTTCTCCAAGCAGTAGTATCCCACCTCTTTCAGGATTTATGTACATGTGAATAGCCTAACTTATTTTTAGCGTGAGTACATATCCATAAGTGCTTGTTTGTTTTTAATCATAGCAATTAAAAAAACTACTTTTTTCTGTAGTTAACATGTCATACATGTTTGGTTTAGTTTCTGTAGAAAATGTTTCCTGACTGCGATGAGAGAGAGTGGAATACATTGTCCCCTCTGTCGTGGAACTGTGACTAGAAGAGAAAGAGCATGTCCTGAACGGGCTTTAGACCTTGAAAATGTCATGAGGAAGTTGTCTGGTAGCTGCAGATGCTGTGCAAAACAGGTACAGTAAATGTGACATAGCTCTTGAAAGTCAAGTTTTACTTTGAAATTTCTGTCTGAATATTCTTTGTGGGTGCCCTTTTGAAGAGAAAGAAGTTATTTAGATTAATAATTGGGCTGAAAATGCCAAAAGAAAGAAGAACAAAAGCTAATGGGTATAGATTATAAACTTCACTGAAAACAGAGATGAAAGACACAATCTCTGAATTTACCATAATTTTTACCATATTCTTTTTTCTCCAAGTAATTACTCATTTATTATCTACTAAACATAGATAATTTGAACTAAATGAAAATGAGCAAACTCTAGTATTCTACTCATTTAAACCCCATTCTGATACAAATTCAACCATTAAATAGTGTTTCTGATGATAGTATTGTCATTGCAATTTTGCATGTAGAAATAACCAAATGGATTTTTGTAGTCAAGGAATCATTAGCTGCCCACTTGTTTATGTGTTTCATCTAAGAAATCACAAAATATCAACACAATACTTTGCTTAAGTTTTAAGGAGCAAGTGGGAAAATTAGCTATTGACAAGTAACTGGCATTAATTCTCCAATCTGGATTTTATTTGTTCTCTCATTTGGAGAAGGAGTGCAATGGTGAAGTGTGGTTAGGCCTTGAGTATATCCATGTGTTTGTGGATTTATTGTAGCCACTTTTTCAAATAGCTAATACAGTCAGTAAACCCAGTTGCTATTTCATGCATTCACACAGTGAGATCTGTGTTTCTATCTCTTTGAGGGAGGTCTTAACTGACAGGGCAATGAAGTGAAGCTGGAAACTACACTTGAGAGATTTTTGGCTCTATTCTTCAGTGAGAAACTGAAAAATGTTCCAAGTGTTAACCAAGGAATGTAGTTTTTTAAAGTGCTTTCTAATTCTGCCAAGTTGCAGTAGTTAAAGAATAAAGAAATACCCAATACCATTAGGCATCTTTGTAGTGCTTTCATTTTTTGTATATTATTAGTATTGTTTCAAGTGTAAAATTATTTGTTAATATTTTTTGCAGTGAGTTTACAGACAGATGGACTCTTCTCCATTGTCAGTTCATCTAATGGACAGAAACATATTAAGAATTAAATCACTTATTTAAAAAAATCTCTCGTTTCAGTGGAATATTTAGTTATCAATTTTTATCTATTTCCCCCCTTTTGACAGTATGTCAAATCTTGTGAATTTTATATAAAAATAAAAGCCACATTACAGTGGCTCTCTCTAGGGAGCACACCTGCTTCTTTCCCCCCACCCTGTTCCTCTTAGCCACGTTTTCCTTGCCTCTCTCTCCTAAGCTCCAAGAGCCCTTTTTTTGCCTCTGTAACGTGTTCCCTGAGCCCATTTCTTCTGCAGTTCACTTATTCTATCTTTGTGACTTTCTAAATAAACTTTCTTTTATAGTTTGAGTCTTGACTCTGAATTCTTTCCTAGCTAGAATTCAAATACTGAGGTTGCTGAACAAAGGTCTGGTCTGACTGCATTGGCCTAAAACCTGGTACTGTTCTCGCTGTCGACAATTGGACTGTTCAGTGCCTTTCTTTACTTACCGTGTGTCTGTATCTGGCTATTGGGGGCTGACCTTGTCAGCACCTCATCCCTGAAGGTGTGGATACATCTTTCTGTGCCTAGTGATTTAAAACAGCACCATCCAGAGTATTCTCTGTGCCTTTTTTATTCCTTTAGCTACTATATAAATAAAATTTTTTTGAAAAAGTCATGTTATATTTTAATCAATAATTTACAGATTAAATTCTATCGCATGAGACATCATTACAAGTCTTGTAAGAAGTATCAAGATGAATATGGTGTTTCTGCTATCATTCCAAACTTTCAGATCTCTCAAGATTCAGTAGGGAGCAGGTAAGCAATATTTATTCTTAAAAAGAGAATTTTTATAGTTGAAATGGAAATTGTTTTGGGAACTATATGATAAGGTGTGTTTTGTTTTACGTGTTTATGTTTTTAAAGTAACATGATATGAGAACTATATCATTTGTGTATTCAGAAGTTTGATACATGTAAGATTACATGTGGGACATTAACTTAAGCTTATGTTATTTAAAAATCATTTAGGAGCACTGGCTGGTATGGCTCAGCAGATTGAGTGCTGGCCTGTGAACCAAAAAGTCGCTGTTTTGATTCCCAGTCAGGGCACATGCCTGGGTTGCAGGCCAGGTCCCCAGTAAGGAGCATGCAAGAGGCAACTGATGGATGTGCCTTCTTGCACATCAGTGTTTCTCTCCCTCTCTCTCTCCCCGCCTTTCTCTCTCTCTCTCAAAATAAATAAATGAAATCTTTAAAATAAAATCATTTTAGTAAAATCTACACTTTTTTAAATAAAAAATAGACTTGAGAGTTGAAGGCTGTTTTCTTTTGCAAGGGAGATTATTTAAAAACTAGAAGAAAAATCCCTTTTAGTAGTGTATTTACAAACAAATGTTTTTACTACCTAAGAAATAGGAAAATTTTTACTCTGATAATAAGATGTCATTTAAAAGAGACCTGGTACTGTAAAATTCTTAGTTCCAGGTTAGCCTCATTTTTTTTAAAAACTAGATTTTGGCTTAATTTATATCTTAGTGTCTCAGATTTCTGTATATTAGACATTCTATGAAATGTATTTCATATAGAAGAGAGGCCAAAATGCATATGTGGTTTTAAAAATAGTGATAAATACCTAATTAACTGCTAACTCAAGTCAAGAAATAGAACACTTATTAGGACCTTAGAATCTCCTTTTGAGCCCATGATCATCTGAACTCCATATGCCCAGAGGTAACCACTGTCCTCTTTTTTGGGCCATTCCCCCTTTTTTTTTAGTATTACCACTCCTGCATGTATCCTAATAATGAAGTGTTTAATTTTTAAAAACTGAATAGCAAGCATGCACACACACACACACACAATTGTGTAAAAAAGAAAAACCAGTATTAGCAGTATTATAGAAAGTCCCATGAGACAGTATGTTAAGCAGAGACTCTTGTGATTTTATTTTGGTAGCAGTTCATGTCACATGTTGCTGATTTTTGGTAATGTAATCACTCACACTTTGTAGGCTTTTTACGTACTTCTCAGTTAAAACTGTGTTCTGTGTTTAGTAATTTTCTGATTTCCTATTCTGCAGAATGCTTTCATGTTCTCATATTACTTAATGTCATTGGATGACAATTTTTTAAAATTCCCTTTGGTTCCTTCATTTGTTATTTTTTATTATTGTACTTCTTTATTGAAATTACTCAACAATTTGCTAATAACTCAATAGATTATTCTTAGGGTTAGGGATGGTATTTGTCTTGTTGAACACTGTATCTCCAGCTCTTAGCAAAGTTCCTAATACATATGATTTGTGCAATCACTGAGTGTGAAATGACCAAATTTTCTTCTTAGGAGATATGCCTTCTTCCTTCTTATTCCTCAGATCTAATTGGTCAGAGATACTATTGATTTCTTTTTTATTTTATTTTATTTTTTAAATTTTTATTTATTTTTATTACTGTTCAACTACAGTTGTCCCCAGTTTCCCCCACCACTCTCCACTACTACTCCCACCCCCACCTCCCACACTCAATCCAAACCCCCCCTCCCCCCGCGTATTGGCTTTGTCCATGGGTCCTTTATACCTGTTCCTTGACGACCCTTCCCCTATTTTCCCCTTCCCCCCTAGTCACTGTCAGTGTGTTCTTTATTTCAGTGTCTCTGGCTACATTTTGTTTGCTTGTTTATTTTATTGATTAGGTTCCACTTACAGATGAGATCATATGGTATTTGTCTTTGACTGCCTGGCTTATTTCACTTAGCATTCATGCTTTCCAGTTCCAGGAAGAATGAAGGTAGTAGTTCCTTCTTTCTTCCTGCTGTGTAGTATCCCATTTCAATGCATTCATTTACTGATGGCCACTTGGGTTGCTTCCAGCACTTGGCTATAGTAAATTGTGCTGCTATGAACATCGGGGTGCAAATGTTCTTTTGAATTGGTGTTTCAGGATTCTTAGAGTATAATCCTGGATCCAAAGGCAGTTCCATTTTTAGTTTTCTGAGGAAATTCTGTACTGTTTTCCACAGTGGCTGCACCAGTCTGCATTCCCACTGATATTGTGCTAGGGTTCCCTTGTCTCTACAACCTTGTCAGCACTTGTTTGTTGATTTTTTATGATGGCCATTCTGACTAGTGTGAAGTGGTATCTCATTGTGGTTTTAAGTTGCATCTGTCTGATGGCCAGTGATGCTGAGCATCCTTTCATGTCTCTGGGCCCTCTGAATATGCTCCTTGGAGAAGTGTCTGTTCAGGTCCTTTGCCCGCTTTTTAAAAGTACATATGTATGTATGTATGTATGTATGTATGTATGTATGTATGTATTTAAGTTTTAGAAGGGAAGGGGGGAGAAAGGGAGCGAAACATCAATGTATGGTTGCCTCTTGTGTGCCCCCTACTGGGGACTTGGCCCGCAACCTAGGCATGCACCCTGACTGGGAATTGAACTGGTGACCCTTTGGTTCGCAGTCTGGCACTCAATCGACTGAGCCATGCCAGCCAGGGGCCTTTGCTCATTTTTTAATTGGATTGTTTTGTCTTCTTCGGGTGGAATCATGTGAGTTCTTTATATATTTTGGAGCTCAGACCCTTGTCCAAGATATTGTTGGCAAATATATTTTCCCATATGGTTGGTTCCCATTTCATTTTGCTGATGTTTTCTTTAGTTGTGATTTCTAATAGTAGTATCCCTCATCTGTGCTCTTCTTTTCTATCTCTGTTGTCACTTCCCTAGCTCAAGCCCTCATCATCTCTCACTTGAACCATTTATTGCAATGGGACTTTAGGTAGTGGTTTTCCTTTAATCTGTCCTGTATACTGTAGCTAAAGTGATATTTCAGAAGTGCAATTCTGATCTCTTTCTCCCAGTCCTTGTACCTTTCTCCCTATACCTTGTTAGTGATGTCTCATAGCCCCATAACAGTGTTTCTCATCCAAGGTTCCATGGGTCACTAAGGGCTGTAAAGCACCTAAACTGCTAAATTTTTGTTTATATACATTTTTCCCCCCCGGGAAGGTCAAGATTCTTAAGGGGTTTCTTGATCTAAAATCCAACAAATGGCTTACAAGACAAAATTTCTTATTCTAAAGCCCTCTTTGATCTGGCATTTGCCTTTTTAACCTTTATCTTTCCTGACTTCCCATCGTTGTATCATATGTTTTAGTTATGTTGAATTATTTGCGTTATACCCTTGTCATCCTTGAGAAGCAATATAACTTAGAGGTTAAAAATGATGGCTTGGAAACAGACTGCCTAGGTCCCAGGCTCTGTGACTTGCTAATTGTATGATTTTGATAAGAAATTGTACCTCAGTTTTCTCATCTGTTTAAAAAAAGTTGATGGTGGTGAGGATACCATTAGCACCTTATTGGGTTAGGAGTCAATAAATAGATTAGTACAGGTAAAGCATACTGAATAGTACTTTTTTTGGTAAATGTTAGTTTTTAATCATCATCATTATCATTGTAATCCTTCTCTTGCCTCTATACATTTACCAGAAGTGCTCCCTTTCCTTATGACCTCAACCCACATTTTGCCAGCTGGTGGACTTTTTCTTTTCTCTGAAAACTTAGAACTAGACCATCTAATACTTTATATTTATTTATACTTAAATTTATTTTATATGTTGTATTTATGTATATCTTTTTATCCAGAATGTGGTTATTCATATATATATTTTATGCACAACTCTAATTGCAATGGAAAAATTGAGTTTGTATTTCAGTTTTTGTAAGGAAATTGGTGAAGAAAGTAAAGATTTTTAAAAAATAATTGCTGGGAAATAAAAGATATAAAGCCAGAACATAGTGAAGATCTTGGGAAGAATCAGATAATATGTTCAAATTAGGTAGTTTGAGGAATATTTAATAAAGGGACTATTTTCAAAGAGTAGGGTATCAGGTACAGTATGTGAGAAGGTTATACAAAATCACCAAGAATAGTGATACATGCTGGGTGTAATGAAAACAAGGGAGGGGAAAAAGTTGAAACCAGAACTTGTGGAGAAAGAAAGCTGTGTAGAGAGGGCAGTTGGAGAGGGATGTAGTCAGCCAAGGCAGCTTTGCAGGAGAGGAGTCTGGGAAATAAGTATCTCCTAACTTAGGGCTATATTTTAAAGACCTTCAGTGTAGGCTATCATGTACACTATTGCAATTTATTAAAGCTTTTCTTTCAGGGTTTTTTCTGTGATATTCTGGCTAGGTTTGGTGATAGAATGGACAAGATACATACACTTAGGTAGTTCTCCGTGAAGATTATTTCTAGCAGCTACACCTTTTTTTAAAAAATCCTTACCCGAGGATATATTTTTATTGATTTTAGAGAGAGAGGAAGGGAAAGAGAGAAAGCATCGGTGTGAGAGAATCATTGATCCGTTGCCTACTGTATGCACCCTGACCTGGGATTGAACGTGCAATTTAGGTGTGTTCCCTGACCAAGGATTGAACCCACAACCTTCTGGTGTATGGAGCCAACACAGCCACCTGGCCAGGGCTAGCAGCTATGCTTTTTATAAACGTTATTTTGGAGAATTTAAAGTTTCTACTCTTTGTCAAGTAACTGGAGAGCAGATATACTTTATATTGTTGATTAAGAACAGGTCCATATGCTGTAGTTATTAGTTGAGCAGGGTTTGGTGGCATCTTATGAAGATTCATTATTTTAATAAGGACCTCTCTGGCCCTGGCTGGGTGGCTCAGTTGGTTGCAGCATCATCCTGTACACTAAAAAAGGTGGGTTCGATCCCTGGTCAGGGTTTATACCTAGGTTGTAGATTCTATCCCTAGTCAGGGTGGTATGGGAGGCAACTGATTGATGTTTCTCTCACATTGATGTTTGTCTCTCCCTTCCTTTCTCTCTCTAAAATCAATGAACGTATATCCTTGGGTAAGGATTAAAAAAAACCCCAAAACCTTTCTGTAGCAAATTCAAGGGACCACCTCAGAATAGAGCCTGTGCTTTCTTAGAAAATACAGTTTGCAGTATTCTATCGTAAGTACAAATGAGTGATTAAGACTCTGGACTCTGGTTATAGAAATTTTTAAAGTGGCATTTTACATGTGCCTTTCTTGGTAGTCAAAAATTTTTGAAAATCCACAGATCATTTCATTATTCTCTCTTTTAAATTTTTTACTTATTGATTTTAGAGAAAGAGAGGGAGAATCATGTTTATTGTTTCATTTATTTATGCATTCATTGGTTGTTTTTTATATGTGCACTGACCAGGAATCAAACCTGCAACTTAGCATATTGGGATGATGCTCTAACTAACTGAACTATCTGGTCAGGGCACATTTCATTATTCAACATATATTTATTGTACATTTTGAACTACTGGGCACATTCTACATGTTATTGAACATACAAGGATGGGTTACATAGACATAATCCCCTTTTCCATATGTATAAGTAGTATAACTTCCAGTTGAGTGATTCAAAATCAGCTAGCACTGATTTCAGTCAGATCATTCAGGGTAGAACTATAAACTAATAAAACTTGGAGGATGTTTAACAAATTATTGCATTGGCATGGGGAGTTTCTCATAATAATTATATAACAGTGCTATTTGTTTTACTAAGGCCATTTCTAATTCATAACAATAAAATTCTGCTTTTAACATATAAGACTATCTTTCTGTTTTCTTTAGCCCCTAGAAGTCAGGAGGAGGAGGAGGAGGAGAAAAGGAGGATGCATGTAATCATTAAGATAAACTGAAACACATTCTATTTATCTTCTTTGGAAATTATTTTGGGTCTGTTTGCAGGCTTTTCCTACTAATCTTGACTCTTTGTAAACTGGATATCGGTAAGCTCAGATAGTTTAGTCCAAATACAGCTCTTCCATTGTTCTTAATAGATTTCTCTCTAAGGTGTTGAACTTTTTGTTTTAAATTAGTATCTTTTTTTTAAGATTTTATTTACTTACTTTCCGAGAGAGGGGAAGGGAGGGAGAAAAGAGGGAGAGAAACATCAGTGTGTCAGAGATACATCAATCAGTTGTCTTGTCTCACAGGCAACCCAGGCATGGGCCCTGACTGGGAATTGACCCAGTGACCCTTCATTTCCCAGGCTGGTGGTGCTCAATCCTCTGAGCACCACCAGCCAGGGCCGAAAGTATTGAACATTTTAAGTGGCTAAATAACTATTAAGGAATCTATTACAAGCATTAAATAAAATGGTCTTTTCTAATTTATAGGCATTCTTTATGTATTCTAGATAATAATCCTTTATTACATGTGTTGCAAGTATATTTTTGTATTCAAAATTGAAATTGTTTTGCTGTTTTGTAAAATGTAAATATAGAACTTGAGATTTTTCTTTATTCTAAAAAGACTAGAAATAAGATACTTTAGTATTTTGAAAACTGTGCTTTAGGGAATATCACAATTTAATTTAGCATAAAGTGACATAGTCATACATAGTTTTATTTTTTATTGTAGTAAGAATACTTAACATGAGATATCTATCCTTTTAATAGATTTTTAAGTGCACAATATTATCTATAGGCACCATGTTGTACAGCAGCTCTCTAGACCCTGTTTTGCATAACTGAAATTTTATATGTGTTGATTACCAACTCATTTCCTCTTCCTTCTTCCCCTAGCCCTTGGCAACCATCATTCTATTCTTTGTTTCTAAGAGTTTGACTATTTTAGATACCTCATATAAGTAGCAGTATTTGCCTTGTGAGTAGCTTTAACTTAGTATAATGTCCCCAAGGTTCATTCATGCTGTCACATTTGCAGGATTTCTTTTTCTTTTTTCTTCAAGGATGAATAATATTTCATTGTATTTATATACCACATTTTCTTTATCTGTTCACAAAGTTCTTTCCAAGTCTTGGGTATTGTGAATAGATCTGCAATTCTTCAGAGTCTTGATTTCAGTCCTTTTGGATGAATACCCAGAAGGGGGATTGCTAGATCATATGGTAGTTCTATTTTCTATAGCAGCTGCACTCATTTGCATTCCTACCAACAGTATACAGGGGTGCCAGTTTCTTCATATCCTCACAAACACTTACTTGTCTTTTTTAAAAAAAATAGCTGTCATAACAGATGTGAGATATCATCTTATTGTGGTTTTGATTTACATTCCTCTGATGATTAGTGATATTGAGAATCTTTTCATATACCTGTTGGCTATTTGTATTTCATCTTTGGAGAAATGTCTATTCAGGTTTTTAGCACTTTTTATAATTAGTTTTTTTGCTCTTGAGTTGTAGAAGTTCTTTATGTATTTTGTAATTAATCCTACATTAGATACATGGTTTGCCAATAGTTTCTCCTATTCTGTAGTTTTGCCTTTTTGTTTTTTTTATTGTTTTCTTTGCTCTGTAGCTGCTTTTTAAAAGTTTGAGGCAGTCTCACACGTCTATTTTTACTTAAAATTATGGTGTCAGTAATAGATTTTTTTGTTGCTGTTGAACCCATTCATGCATTTTCTAAAATAAATGAGTAGGCTACCAGTAGTAGCCAAGGCATGATATAGGATGATTAGGGAAGACTAGGTTGATATAATGATAATGATAATGAAAAATAGGGAATTATAGTAGAAGATGGACAAAAGTATTTTAAAAGGACATTAATTTTGATATTAAAATTCTTTAAATCAGTTTTGTAATTGCATGCCTCATCAGTGAAAAATATGAGCAAGTATGCCTAGAATATGTGTTTATATAAAAACTATGTATGTATTTTATGGTACTGATATTTTATGTACATTATAGAATATAAAATTGAAGTAAAGATGAAAAAGTTATTTTAAGAATAAATTTTGCTTTATTTAATGGCATACTTTTTTTAATTTCGGGAGTTTTGTTAATACTTTACTGAAAATAATATTGTTGACTGCTTTCTTAAATTTTTAAAAATCTTAGTGTAACACTGTGATATAGTAATTGAAGATTTGGATCTAAATTCACTTTATTTTGATACTGGTTTTGATGACTGTCATGGCTGAAAAAAAGACATCTACCACACAGTGAAATGTTGATCCAAAAGAAGAATTATGTCATAGGTTGAGATTACTAAGATTTTCAGTCTCATTTTTCCTGATAATGTTACAGGTGTTTCTACAAACCAATCAGAAGTTATTATATTTTTAAAGGACATTTTAAAACTCAGTGATTATATTTATATGGATAATTTAAAAACTGAGTAGAAAAATCTGTTACCGAGTTTGAATATATAGATGTGAGACTTTAAGAAATAGGTGATATACTGTTTTGGGTAACAAAATTATAACATCCTTTTAATAGTTTGAGTTTGTTTTAAAAAGCAGTTGTTAGTCTCCATATTATTAAAATGCCATCTTTACCTATACCTAGCACAGATTAATCTGCCAGAAAGGTGCAAAATTGTGGTTTAATAGTCTCTTATTTGAGTATTAAATGGGAGTTTGCTTCTTTGCCTAGCATAGAATATATGTGGAGATCACATTGTTATCTTTACAGAAGGGGAAACTGTTATTGGAGGGTGTCTTTGCACTAAAAACACCTTGTTGTATGTAGCTTATTATGAAAAAATAAACTGAAAAAAGAAACTTAAAAAGGGAAAGAGCATCTGTTAGTGAGATTGGTTCTAGGACCCTCCTCAGATACCACAATCTGAGGATGCTCAGATCCCTTACATAAAAAAGCATAGTGTTTGCCTATAACCAATGTTTGCAAAAAGGTTACAGCAAGCTTTGCCTATGCATCATGTCATTCACATGGATTTAGCATAGTGCTCGGTGTGTGGCAAATACAAGTTTTGCTTTTTGGAACTTCCTGAGATTTTTTTTCCCTGTGTATTTTTAGTCCATGGTTGGTTGAATCTGCAGATGCCAAATCCTTGGATGTGGAGTACCAGCTATGCTGCTTCTCCTTTTGTAAAAGAAAAATGAATAACCAGTTTTTAAGTTTAACAACTCTTTTAAACCTATGTGGTGTATATACCTTGTATATCTTTTATTCACTAGCTGTCTCATTTCTGTTTTAACATTTCTGCTATTGAAAGGTGTTTTTATATAATTGACCACTCTTCCCTCAGAATTCCTCTAATAGTGCATATGACTCATGATTCTGGCATGGGGTCTGAAGGAGAATGTCAAGTTGTTCTATACACTAAATGTTGGAGAGTCTAGTTTCTTTTTGGAAAATGAACGTTCAAATATTTTCTTAAACCTATTCTACT
Source organism: Carollia perspicillata (assembly GCA_004027735.1). Lineage (NCBI taxonomy): Eukaryota > Metazoa > Chordata > Mammalia > Chiroptera > Phyllostomidae > Carollia > Carollia perspicillata. Next base: position 16,404 of record PVKM010013312.1, read on the forward strand.
TTGAAGACCACAACTTTAAACCATATCCTACTTACAAACCAAAAAGTTCATGAATTCGTGAGCCTACCCCAGCATTCATATACATACTAGCTTGGATAGAGGTAGAGGTATTCTTTTTTTTTAAGATTTTATTTATCTTTAGAGGGAAAGGGTTAGGGAGAGAAATATCAATGTATGGTTGCCTCTTGTGTGTCCCCTGCTGGGAACTGGCCTACAACCCAGGCATCTGCCCTGACTGGGAATCGAACCATGATCCTTTGGTTCAGAGGCCCACGCTTCAATCCACTGAGCTACGCCAACCAGGGCGGTAGAGGCATTCTTAATTTTATACTCTTAAGGACCTGGGGAAATGTTATCATGCTGTAGATTTAAGGTAATTCTGTAAAATTCTATGTTCTTATATTTTTTAACTGCATATTTTAATTTTGAAGGATATGATAAGGACACAGTAAACACTCTTAATTAGAATTTATTTGAAAAGTAATTAATGCCATGTGTTTTGTTGTTTAGACCAATTTGAAGCTTGGGCTTTTAAAACAAATTTGGACTAGTCATCTTCATTAGCAGTTCAAATTGATGAATCTATAATGTGCTTTATTACTTGAGGTATTAACTTTATCCCCCTATGCTTCTTAAGTAATAGGAGTGAAACATCCACATCTGATAACATAGAAACTTATCAAGAGAATACAAGGTAAGCTTTTGAAAATCTTGCTACTTTAGTAAATAGTATCTATTTATTATTTTATAATAATAGACTTTTGAGTTGAAAACTTTTTATTCCGTTAAATCACCAGACACAATGCTAGAACTTAGTAGTTCAGAAATGAATGATGCAGTTGCTGTTCTTATGGATCACATTAAATTAGAAGAGTTTTTAGCTTTCCTCTTTCACTGTGGTTAGGTTTCTTTCATGGGTAGTTTAGGTAGAGCTGTCAATATTGAACTCTCCCTTGCTGAAATTCAGAAGTATTAAAACCCAATGATGCATGATCCTCAAGATGTTTTGAAATACTGATCAGCTTGATTATCAGTGCTTTTTTGTTTTAACTTTTTCCTAGGAATTTTGTATATTAGAGTTCCAGAGACTGGGATAGATGAAAGATACTGGAAGTCTTTTCAAAATTAAGTTCCGAGATAGGGGGATAGAGGGTTTCCAAATGGGGACATCACAAGATATTTAAAAATTTCAAGGTGTGTGCAGTGACATCTGTTGTCCTCACACGAATGACCAAATTAAGTTGTTTGGATCTAACTACTCAATACATGGAACAGCAAGGTTTAGTTTTGTTTTGGTCTAGAGGCACCATGAAAAAGTTTACTGGGACATTAAAATGAAATTTGAAACATTGGTTGTATATTATTTATTGAAAACATAGGTTTTTTCCCCCTTCAAAATTAGAGAATCTTTCAATAGTCTAATAATTGTAACCTAAAAAAAGAACCCTGTAGTAACTGGTTAAAAAAACAGGAGAGCATTACTTCTATGTTATGATTTGTAATTTCAAATTAAGTATACTTCATTTTAAATTGTTTTATAGTTCTTCTGGGCATCCCACGTTTAAGTGTCCCTTGTGTCAAGAATCAAATTTTACTAGACAGCGTTTACTGGATCACTGTAACAGTAATCACCTCTTTCAGATAGTTCCTGTGGTAAGTACATATGTTTCTAATAGTCTTCATCTTAAGTATGCTGTTCCATTTATTTCACATCATGCGTATAACAGGGAAGGTAGTTGATTTAAATTTGGAAGGGGCATTATCAATAAGGTAGATAATTGTCAGCAAACGATGAAAGATTTGAAGTATAATGAGATTTCAGTAATTTACTTATGAAAGGGAGATACTTATTGTGAGGGTAATGTAGAATAATCTGGAGAAGAGTGAAGTAATGAAAGGTGAACTGGGAATTCATTACCTAGCTCTAGCGTTGCTCAGTTACTTGGTCTGTAGGATGTGGTCAGCTTTATCTGGTCAGGTGGATCTGTTGTAGGTGAAAACTATAAGTAAAAATAAAGTCACTAGGTATTTTTAATTTGTATCCTTGCAGAATCTAGTATATGAATTCATACAGCAAGGAAGGAAAGAAATCATACTTACTTTTTGATGCGTATATATCTTTTTATACCATTTTGAGAGTGTATAAGAAAGTGGTGAGACCTTTTTGATGAATGAAGGAGATAGTGCAGAGTGCAGGATTCCAACATTGTGTTAATGATCCTACAACTCCTCATTTGGAACATAAGTTTGACAGGTAAGTGGTTTCAATTGTGGGTGAAACACAGGACAAACTAAGCTAGGAGAGATACTGCCCTTTCAGCTGTACATTTTGATATATAAACATTTTCTAAAGAAATAAGAATAGAAGGAAATATTACAAATAAAATAAGGATTGTAGATATTTCTAAGCAGTTTGAGTGGATATACTAGAAAAAAATTCTGAAAGAATATGCCTCAGTAATTATTGAGGATGCCTTTAAACTTGTCTCCTAGCACCAAGGGAGACATACCACCAACTTTGCTCATTAGGAAAGGGTCCGTTACTGTTAAGTAAACAAATACAGTACCAAAGATGTCTCTAGGGAAAAAAAAAAACATATTTAAGACATTTTATTTGTTTTACATTGCATTTTTAGCAAATTTTTGTTTTTATGTTTTGTTCAATATAGCATAGACTTTTGGCTAGAGTCCAGTAACTAAAGCTCTTTTTTCATTTCAGAATGTCATCCATTCATTTTTAAAGATGTATTCATTTAAAACCTTAAGGATACAATTTAAAGTTTACTACACTTTAATTTTACTTATAAATGAAATAAAGCTTATAATAATTATATCACAGTTATTACGTGGCTCAAATGAGATAACATACTGGTTAATGATAACTACCATTACAAATAGTATTGTTAAAGGCTGGATATGGTGTTTCAGTTGAAACTATTGTGTAGTTGGAGATTTAAGTAATAGAATGTATAAGATTTCCTTTTTATTATGCTGTATTAGAATGGCATAATTTATCTAAGGTAATTTGGTTGACAAATGACATAGTCATGGAATTTGGTTGTAGAATGCTTTTCATGTAGATGTTTTCAGTTTTATGAGTGTGTTTAATACTTTCAATAATGATAATGTTTTATTTTCATTTTTTTAAAATTTAAAACATTGTTTCTCATAGACGTGTCCTATTTGTGTGTCTCTTCCTTGGGGAGATCCTAGCCAGATTACTAGAAATTTCGTTAGTCATCTAAATCAAAGACATCAGTTTGATTATGGAGAATTTGTGGTAAGTGAATTCTTCAAGATTAAGAAAATACTGTTTAAGTACTCAAGTTAAATTAACTTTTTCAATCTAGATGTGAGTTTTGAGGCAAACTGTTGTATTATATTGGATGGTTACAGAGCAAATTCTACTGCTTCTATAATAATATAGGTGAATTTTGGTTTGTAAAAGTGGTTAGAAGTTCAATATAATGTCTACCTCCTGTACCAAAGAGATAAATAATAAGAGGAAGAACAAGCCCTCAGATTAACAAAATAATTTATGTGAAAAGTCTATAAGGGAAAACTAATTGCTAGAGAAGGAAAATTGGTACAGTGGGTTAAAGAGGATGTATTTTTCATGTAAGTTGCTTTCTAAGCCCATTATAATACATATATGTAGCATGAGAGACACATTTTTAAAAATGAGGGAGCTTAATTATCGAGTAAAGCCAGGTTGAATGGTAGATTTTGGCCTTAGCTGACTGCTTTAAGAGTGAGGAAAGTTACATAATGCAAAACAATGGATCCCCAAAGAAAACATGCAGTTAATTTCTGCCTTCCAAATGTGTCATGATCATTTTTAAAAAATTACATGTGGCTTTTGTTTTACTTATTGTGAAATTGCATTTTATTCACTTTAGTGAATTTAAACTTTACCTAATTTAAAATTAATTTTGACAAAGAATAGTTGATACTTGTTTTCAAGTTTAGGTAGTAAGTACAGGCATGTGGAACTCTGACAATGGCATGGATAGAATTTACATTTTTCTCTACCAGTGTTGAAATTACATCATTCTTGATAAATATTTTGTGGAATTTGCATTTTTAATCATACTATTTTTTTTAAAAAAGATTTATTTATTTATTTTTAGACAGAAGGGAAGGGAGGGATAGGAGGGACTTGAGAAATATCGATGTGTGGTTGCCTCTCATGCGCTTCCCCACTGAGGACCTGGCCTGAAACCCAGGCATGTACCCTGACTGGGAAATGGAATGGGTGATCCTTTGGTTTGCAGACCTGGCATTCAATCCACTGAACCATACCAGCCACGGCTAAACATACTATTTAAAAATAACAATTCAAATATATGTAAAATTCAGGTGTATTCTTATAATGGTAATATTTTTATGAAGTAATTGTAGATTATTTTAAAATTCTCATTGTAAGTAAGAAAGTTACTATGTCTGGAGGACTGTGTATTTGGAAAAGCAAAAACATATTTGGTGAGCCCCTTTTGGTATATTTGGCAGATTGTTTTACCTTGCCTCAGAAAAATATGTAATTTTAATTATTCAAGATTGTCAAGTGGAAGCCTGTTCTAAAGCAAACCCATAGGACATAATTGATAGCAAATACAATTTTTAACTTAGGAGTAGTAGTATAACTCAGGATTGAGTGAGGTATAGTTTTTAGCTTCATGGTTAAGCTATTATTCAACTCTTGATTCAATAAAAACTTATTTTCTTTCAAATGAATTTACCTTCAGACATTGTCATTCTTTTTTCGAGATCACACAAAATTTACGATTGTGGGTTACCTTTAAGTACTTTGAATTAATGACTTAACATAAGACATTTTTTACTTTCAATTTTTATTCTCTGCTGCTTTTCTCTGTTGTTTATCAATTATTCCTAAATTATTACAATTAAATTTAATTTTTTATAAAAGTTTATATATATAAATCCTGTATTTTAAAGGATATATGTTGGCTTTGGGTGGTGTAACTCAGTTGGTTGGAGCCTTGTCCTGTAGACTGAAGGGTGTTGAGTTTGATTCCCTGGTGGGGCACATGTCCAGGGTGCCACTTTGATCCACTCTTGGGGTGTATATGAGAAAGCAACTAATCAATATTTCTCTCTCCGTCTGTCTAAAAGCAGTGAAAAAAGGTCCTTGGGTAACACTAAAAAATAAATAACTAAAGCATATATGTTTTAACATAAACTGTTTTCAAGCGTGTAGTGTATATGTATAATATATAGGGCAAAGTATTGAATAGTGTACTGTGTTTTTCCTATTGACATATTAACGTTATCGTTTGTAGAATCTTCAGCTAGATGAGGAAACCCAGTATCAAACTGCTGTTGAAGAATCTTTTCAAGTAAACATCTGAAGGCTGTAGACATCTGTGCATCTTTGTACCTGCAAGTGCCATCTTTAAGGAGAAAGCTACATGAAGTCACCATTTCAATAACTTGATGTGTATATTAATAAAAGTAATTCAGTCTATTGTTTTAGTTTTTTAATTGAAAAATAAACATGGCCCATCTAAAAATTTCATTCTTTTGATAAGTTAAAAAGCAAACACTAGGATGTTATCTGTAAAAGCATTAAAATGATTATATTTCCTTAATGTAATGGTGAAAAGGGAATCTTTGTTGTACTTTATCTTTTTTATATTACATATTCTTGTATCTTTCCTTATGTGGCTTTTGAAATTTGGTGCAGTTTCTCCCATTGATGTTATTGTACACAGGTAAAATGCAGGAGCAAATGCTGAAAGATGCGGTTGATATGAATCTAACAAATCTGAGCCAGTTAATCTGAGTTGCAGAATGGAAACTTGAAGTGCTAAGTTAAACAATCCAAAGGAAAAAAATTTTTAATACAGATTCTAGCTGAAGAATTCAACTATAAGAACGTGGTATTTATGTAACATGTAGTATTTTTGAAGACTAGTGAGATTTCTTTAATAATTTTAACTGTTCAAAAAGTGAAAGCTCATTGTAAAGATACTTCATTTTCGTTGCTATTAGAAGGAAATATCAAGAGAAAATTTCTTTGGCAAGCAATTAGTAATTTCAAATCTTGTTTGTTTAGCTGACTAATTTATAAGTCTATAGTATATTAATTGAATTACACCTTTTTGACTTCAGAATTTTCAATAGCTAGTATTTCTGATGAGCTAAGCTGAAACTTTAATTGGAAACTTTCAGTTGGTGATTCAGTTGTATGTTCTACATATATATTTAAGTGAAAAGTTTGGCTTCATCTCATTGGAGAAATTCAAGCAAATCTAAAAATGTGTATGTATAATATAGACACATATGCATGCAGTTTATCAGGTCATGTACAGAATTTATTAAGATTTAAAAAATAGAAAGCAATATGGGATTGAAGTGTTCATCTGATTTGATTAACATTTTGTATATCACCAAAATTTTGAAAAGTAACAGTCAAATGCTAAATGGTCTAGTTGGCTGCCATCATACCTTGAAATTGAGTTTACGCATACACACACACACACACACACTCAATTACCTGTTTTTATGGTGCTCATTTGTTCTCAAAAGATAATGCATGACTATGAAGTAGTGACACACACTTCACCAGCCACTCTGTTTCACTGCTTCTTAGTCAGATGGGTTTGTTCTTAATATTCCTTAATGAGAATCATAACTTGTACTAGAAGGTCCAAATCACAGAATAAAAGATGAAGAGTAGACTAGTGCACATTCCATACTAATATAAATTGTTTATGCTTTCTTTAAAATAAATAACTAAAAGAACATAAAATCTCAGAAGTAGTTTGCTGCTAATATATACGTATATTGTATAAAAAGGTATATTTTGGTTTTGTTAAAACCCTTGTTGACTTTTCTACAGTGAACCTTTTTTTAACTTGGTTTAATAAAAATGTTAATTTTGCAAGTGGAGTTTTGTAAAAACCTTTTTCAGTCAAACAGTAATGACTTTATGGGTAGAAATAACAGTCACCAAAAGCCATACATCTTAATGAACTAATGCCTTTGTTCTGTCATTCGAAAGAGTGATGTTTACTATGTGCTTGAACATTTCCTCTGCAGTTACATGAATGTAATTGTAAGAATAGCTGTTTAACTTTTTAAAAAGAGACTTTGACCATAGATTTTTCCAGTTGAAAGCAATAACTTTAGTACTTTCTTTCAAAGTTTAATACTTTCCAGTATGTCAAGTTAAACCATTTTGGGATGTGAGAACTTCTTCAAAGGAAAATTGTAATAGAAATCATCTTGATGAAATTGTGTTTTGAAATTTTGTGGATTGGTTCTATATCATTAATAGTCATGTGGCTTTCATATAAACTTTTTCATAAAGAAGATGCTGACTTTTATTTGCTGTTATCTGGGAGCTCCTCAGTATAGAAATGTTTAAAGTCTCCCCTCTTGTCCAGTGGGTTAGGAATAGGGATTTATGGATTTATAGTTTAAATTCATGAAAAAGTTCTTATAGCTGAGTCAGGATAAGAGGGAAACGATTGACATTCTTCTACCTAAATTATACAATATCACTTAGGAAAAACGATTTTCCTCAACAGATTACAGTTTATGTTATTAAATAGTCTTATTTGAGATGTTTTATTTTTCAGCTAAAAGTGGTTTTCTCTACTTGTGTGTCTAAAATTTTGCCTATAGGCAAACATGGTAACATTTAATTTCCATAACTCACTCTGGAAGACATGCAGGAGATAACCTATTATTTTGCACAGAAAAAAACAACCACAAGTTGATGTTATATGTTGGATTTAACTTTATAAACCTATTTTATCTTTATTTCAAATGTTAACTTAAAAAGTTGTTTTATCAAGTATTCATGCAGCAAGATTTTTAAGCCCCATTATCAACCAGGCAAAAAGATAAGTTAACTGGTTAATAAATATTTTATGGAGAATTTACCCTTAAGTAAGCTATCAGGACTGTAGGAATATATTGCCAAATACAGTGTCATACACCCGCTGGGCTACTCAATAGATATGATCTTGGTGAATCATCACTTTTATAGAAACCCTTTAGGGCTGGTACTCAAAGGAAATACCCTTTGTAGAGGTGGTGACATTTTAGCCTTTGTAGAACAGTTGTGACCCAGAAAACATGTAAATACGTGTAGTATAAAACTCAAGAGTGTGAAATGCTCATTCCGTGATGCAATTTAGAGTGCAATGTAATTTTCTTATTGTGCAATACAATTTGAAAAAAGATGAGGAATGGGAATGAATGTCATTAAGAGGTTAAAAGAGTACAGGAATCTCAAGAGAATGGATGTTACAGCATGAAACCTCCCTACCCCCAAAAGCATCTGTCCAGTCCTGGGGCCAAGAAAGATGACAGTTGCTGCACTCCTTTCCTGAATGAGGAAGATTAATGTGTATTCCATTGTGTACTTGATTGAAAAACTTGGATTAAACTATACCATGCAATTTCGTATGTATAATAATAGGAATTTTTAGAAGCATATAGTGGTGAAATATACTGTTGCAGAATCCAAGATGAGCAGGGGAGGGGAGCAAATTTCTCCAGAAGAGGAATCAGAAGAATTAGGACCATTCTATGGAGGTTATGAAGACGAAAATGCTCAAGATGTGAGGGAGGAGACTTCACATTTGGATGGACAAAATCATGGTACATGATACTGAAAGTGCACCAAGTGAACAATAGTAGTAGCTTTTTACTCTGAGCTCAGATCAGGGAAATCCATTACTAGAATCCCTTGAATCCCCTTGTTCCTACTTCCAGTCATAACCACCATTACTAACCTCTGATACCACAGATTGTTTGCCTGCTTTTATACTTTATACAAATGAAAACACCCAATAAAAGTTACATCTGGCTACTTTGCTCAATGTTGTTTTGGAATTTTTGTCAGTTTTTAATTTAGTCAACAGTTTACCTACAGAAACTTCTCCAGAACAGAAAAGCTAGAAAGTAGCTTTTAAAGCTACTTTTTAATATTTTTGGAAGTTATATTGGATGTATTTCAGGTGGTTCTTTTGTGTATGTTGGCCCCTGGGGTGGTGGTGTGGATGCCAGATCTCAGTAAAAATTGAAAATTAGCTGGCATTCTGCTTGTAACAACTAAGAAGACAGGTGAAGAGTATACCCTAATGGCATTCTACTGGTCTCACCTGAACTCATAAGCTGCTCTTTTGGGGGCATTTTGTAGGCACAGAATTTTAATATGTAAGGACTATATTTTGGGGGAATAGAGTCCTATGCTACTGATAGAAATAAAAGGGCTGGCTGCAGTAGATAATAAGAGGGTAAAGAGGTCTCTGCTGAGATATGGAAAACATTTGAAATGACTAAGCCTAATTTCTTTGACCAAATGACCTGTTTTTGATGATTCTGTAGAGTGATACTGAGTTCTAGGCAAATCATGTAGCTCCTCATCTGTATGGATTGTGAGGATTGAGTGAATTAATACAGGGAAATGCTTTACCATTTTCCATTTTCCATTATCTTTACCATTACTGTGTATATAGCACAAATCTACCAATTGTGTTTATATCTGGTAGATCTCCAGTCTCTTCATAAATCCTACCAGGAAGTCTGAAATAATTTGGATCTTTTTCTCTTTTGGAATATGGAACCGAAAGGATCATTAGTCTTTGCTAGCCTCAACTTCTGTAGGAAGATCTGAGACATTGTCTTTTTCTCTAAGAGAAATGAATGCTCCAGACAATGATAAATTCTAAATAAAAAATATATCTTTTAGAGAAATTCTTACAAAGTACAATCAGCTGGTGATCATACTTTTTAGTTAAATGTATGGCAGGACTTATAATGAGAAGTTAACATCAAATTTTATTTTTAGTTTTATTGAGATATAATGGACATACAGCACTAGATGGTTAAAGTGCACAGCATGATTTGACTTACATAGATTGTGAGATGGTTGCCACAGTAAGTTTAGTTAGCATCCATTGTCCCATTGATACAAAAAAAAGCAACAGTTCTTTGATGAGAACTGTTAGGATCTACTCTCTTTGAAACATACCATACGGCAGTGTGACTGATAGTCAACATGTACATTATGAGCCACTTTTATTTGTAAATGCTTCTTCCCTAGTAGTAAATAACGAAGAAAATACTGTTTAAAAGAAAACTTGCCATATTTGCAATATTAGCAAATGATCTGAATAGCTTATATATGATTATCTAGATTATTCAGTCATCTCTTTAAGAACTTTTAGAGTTAAAATAGTTCTGGTCATTTTGAAAAGTTCATGGGTGTTGAGTATATTACTTTACACAAACTTTATTTTTCTATTTCTAGATAGAGTAAACTCATTACATTAACAATATTTTAAATGGGAAATAACTTCAAAAATGTTGTAGGGAGAATAGTGGCATTGTTTGGCATTTTTATAGGTCTCTAATAACTGGCTTAATGGAAGACAGCTGGATTCTTATATCTACATCTTCATGAGTCTATTGTGTAGGCTCTGGTTGAAGGATATGAAGGCAGTCTAATCTCACAGATAATGTAGTTGGAAAAACAAATGTGTTAATATCCTATCTTTTTAGATAACTGGATGTTCTTTGATACAATGTCAAAACCCAAGAAATGATCATTTTTTAAGAGTTAGTTGCTATCTGAAACCATGGCAAACTTTTTGTACACTAGTAATCATAAAATCCAACAGCCTGTCTTCCACTTTGACTGGATCTTGTACCCACGCGTGATTTTGTAATATTTTGCAATGGTCAATTGGAAGATGGTAGTATGAGATATATAGATATTCCATTGTTGACACTTAAAAATATTAGTATCAAATCATGTTTGTTAATATCACCACTGTTTAAAAATTGGGAAGCTGAGAAGATCACAGCTTTATCAAAATTCTAATTTTTAGCCCTGGCTGGGTAGCTCAGTTGGTCCCGGCACACCAAAGGTTGAGGGTTACAGCTGCCGTCAGGGTACATACAAGAAGCAACCGGTGAAGGCACAAATAAGTGGAACAACAAAATCCTGTCTGTATCTCTCCCCTCTTCCATTCCCCTTGCTCAATCTAAAATCAATAAAAAATGGACTTATGGTCAAGATGGAGGCATAGGTAGGTATACTTTGTCTCCTCACACAACCAAAAGAAGGATAACAACAAATTTAAAAAGAAAACATAACCAGAACTGCCAGAAAGTCAAAAAGTATGGAAGGTTGACAACCAAGGAGTTAAAGGAGAAACTTTGATCCAGACTGGTAGGAGGGGTGGAGAGAATGCAAGGTAGAGCAGCGGCTGGTGGACTGAGGTTCGCACATTTGCGTGTGGATAAACCAGGAGGAATGACTGAGGAGCGAGACAGTACAACCCCAGGGTTCCAGTACGGGGAAATAAAGCCTCAAAACCTGTGACAAAAAACCTGTGGGGGTTGTGGCGGTGGGAGAATATTCCAGCCTCACAGGAGAGTTCATTGGAGAGAGCCACAGGGTCCTAGAATGTACACAAAACCACCCACCTGGGGTATTGGCACCAGAAGGGCCAAATTTGATTGTGGGTAGTGGGAGAAGCGGCAGAAACCTGGCAGATCGCAGAGCAAGTGCCGCTGTTCCTTCTCTGATCTCTCCCCCACATACAGCGTCACACTGCAGCAACCTGGATTTCCTCTCCCCCTCACTGCATAACAGGTATGCCAAGACAAAGAAATATGGCCCAAAAGAAAGAACAAGTCAAAGCTCCAAAAATAGAACTAAGTGGTGAAGAGATAGCCAACCTATCAGATGCAGAGTTCAAAACACTGCTAATCACGGTGCTCACAGAAATGGTTGAGTATGGTTGCAAAATAGAGGAAAAAGTGAACGCTATGAAAAATGAAATAAAGGAAAATATACAGGGAATGAACAGTGACAGGAAAGAAACTGGGACTCAGATTAATGATTTGGAGCAGAAGGAAGAAGGAAACTTCCAACCAGAACAGAATGAAGAAAGAAGAATTCAAAAAAATGAGAAGAGGCTTAGGAACCTCTGGGACAACTTTAAATGTTCCAACATCCACACATAGGGGTGCCAGAAGGAAAAGAGGAAGAGCAAGAAATTGAAAACTTACTTGAACACATAATGAAGGAGAACTTCCCCAATCTGGCAAAGGAAATAGTCTTCTAGGAAGTCCAGAGAACTCAGAGAGTCCCACATAAGTTGAACCCAAAGAGAAACACACCAAGGTACATCATAATTACATTAGCCAAGATTAAAGAGGAGAGAATCTTAAACGCAGCAAGAGAAAAGGACACAGTTGCCTACAAAGGAGTTCCTATAAAACTATCAGCTGATTTCTCAAAAGAAACCTTACAAGCAAGAAGTGGCTGGAAAGAAGTATTTGAAGTCATGAAGGGCAAGGACCTACATCAAATATTACTCTATCCAGCAAAGCTCTCATTTAGAATGGAAGGGCAGATAAGGTGCTTCCTGGATAAGGTCAAGTTAAAGGAGTTCATCATCACCAGGCCCTTATTATATGAAACGTGAAAGGGACTTAGCTAAGAAAAGGAAGATGATCAAAACTATGAACAGTAAAATGATAACAAACCCACAACTATGAAAATTGAACCTAAAAACCAGAAACTAAGCAAACAAATAGAACAGGAACAGAATCACAGAAATGGAGATCACATGGAGGGCTATCAGCGGGGACAGGGAGTGGGGAGAATGGGGAAAAGGTACAGGGAATAAGAAGCATAATTGGTAGGTACAAAACAGACAGAGGGAGGTTAAGGATACTATGGGAAATGGAAAAGCCAAAGAACATATGTACGACCCATGGGCATGAACTAAGGTGGGGGAGTGCTGGAGGGAGGTGGAGTGCAGGGCGGAGGGGAATAAAGGGGAGAAAACAATGGGTGAACCGTAATAGCATAATCAATAAAATATATTCAAAAGTAAAAAAATCAATAAAAATGTTTTAGAAAACATAAAAAATCCAACTTTTGCTTAAAACCTTAAAATGTATCATTGCAACAAGTGGTTTGTTTCCTTGAAGTGATAGGCTCATTTCCTACAAATATCCAAGTCTGAATAAACATGTTTATCAGCTGCTCTTCCCAGCAAGAATGGTGGTGCCATGGAAAAGCTCCAAACTCCAAACACCCGCACAAGTATATTTCTTTGAGACAATCAGTGCAAGAAAGTCCTTTGTGTATATTTCCTATTTCATTACATAGGATATTAAAAAGACTTGTGTTTAAGGGTTAAATTTTAGAACAGATTTTACTGTTTGAATGAAGGTATTCACTTGTTTACATGGGCATCTTAGTAAACCAGCCCCCGCCAATCTTGTGGTATGATATACACCATTAAAGTTTCGAATATGCACTTTTAATCAATTTTTAAAATTTCATTTTCATTATGTATTTGTAAATTTTAATATTAGCATCAATTTCAATTTTCCTTTTTTCTTATTTCCTGTAATTGATTCATTTGTACTTATTTTTAAGGGATGTATGTATCTTACAGATCTACAGTCCATTTAGATCAACTTTAGGCTAATTATTTACTCATTCATTTAACTTTTTTAGTATTCCCTCTAAAGGACAAGATATTCACCCCTCGCTCTTCCCAAATATTAAAAAAAATAATAACAACTTAGTTTAAAGGAAAACTTAAGATCAACTTATTTTATCTTTTCTAGTTTTGTTTCCTCTTCAATGAATGACCTTGCCTTGGCTTATAACTCAATAAACTTCACAGGGATCTACCATTTTCCTCTAAAGGATTTATCTTTAGAACATGAGGTGTACTTTAGAAAATCTTTCTCATGATCCCTTTAGTGCTTCCAATTGGGAAAAGCTAGCCCAATAGTGAATGAAATGACCCAGAAGCCTAAACTCTTTTGATAAAGATTTAATTCTATATTTCTAATATCCCCCCTGAGAGCACCTGTGTGCCCAGAAAAGAATTTTGTCAAATTGAGAAGACATTTAAAGGTGGTGTAATAGTCATTGACCAATGTAATTCATAGGTTTTTTAAAAAAAATTAATTTTAATTGTTGTTCAAGTACAGTTTTCTGCCTCTTACTCCCATCCCAGCCCACTCCCCCAGCCTTCCTCATCTCCCTCC
>PVKM010013313.1:0-30474 GCA_004027735.1 Carollia perspicillata
AATAAGCCAGGCAGTAAAGGACAAGTACCATATGATCTCACCTTTAACAGGAACCTGAGCAACTAAACAAACAAGCAAACAAAGTATAGCCAAAGACATTGAAATAGAAAAGGGGATGATAGTATCCAGAGGGGAGAGGGGAGGGAATTTTAGGGATAAAGGGAGGGGATTATAGAAACAAGTATAAAGGACACATGGACAAAAACTAAGGGGGGTGGAAAGGGGAGGGAGGTGGGGAGCACTGGGGGGTGGTCTGGGATGGGAGTAAAAAACAGAAAACTGTACTGAAAAACAATAAAAAATAAATAAATGAAAAAAAAAAAAGAAGTGTGAATAGGCAGTAACAGAATAGCCATGGGATGTAAAGTACCGTATAGGAAAAGGAGTAACCAAAGAACTTACACATGACCCATGAACATGAACAATTGTGGGAGATTGCCTGATGAAGTAGGGGATATTGGGGGTAGGGAGCCGAGGGGAACAAATGAGGACAACTGTAATAGCAAAAAAAAAAAAAAAAAAAAGACTGTTGTTGTTCAGCTAGTCTTCAATTGGTTATTCAGGTTAACTTTTTAATATCTTACTTGTAATTTAAATTCGGTCCTGGGAGAAGGTGAGTGTAACTTCTACCTACTCTACCACGATCTTGGATCCACTCCTTGTGCCCATTTTTTAATTGGATTGATTTTTATTTTTGTTTTTGTGGGGTTTCTTGGTGTTGCATTGTATGAGCTCTTTATATATTTTGCTATTAACCTTTGTGGAAGCTGTGTTTGAAAATATCTTCTCCCATTTGTTTGGTTGCCATTTTGTTTTGGGTTTTTTTTTTTTTTTTGGAGGGGAGCAGTTTATTTTGCTGTGCAGAAGCTATTTAGTTTGCATAGTCCCATTAAGTTATTTTGCTTTTACTACCCTTGCTTTTGGGGTCAAATTCATAAAATATTCTCTAAGATCAAGGTCTATATATTTAGGAAGTTTTTAAAAGTACATTATGTCTCCATGGATTAATAAATATGGCCATACTATAGCAATAATGAGATGTTCTTTTCAGAAAAGCTTTCCAAACTTTAGACAAAAATTTTAACAAATATAAAAGTAGAAAAAAATAAGTATACATTAATCTATTAACACTAAAAATAAATTGCTTACATGCATATCTCATTGACTTCTTTTGCAAGTGTGCCTACTAAAACAAATTTAAGGAGGAGTAAAGCTTAAATTTAAAAGAGGAAATAAATAGATATTCCTCTTTAAAATATACCAATTTAATCTGTCTCTCTTTCAATGTATCTATTTTTGTATCTTTTGAAAAATCTTTTGACTTTGCTCATCCATAGTGGCATCATAAACACCAAAGAGTGACACTTAAAGCATCATTATAGAAGTATGAAGATCTTATTCTATATTAGATAATGCTCTCCCAATAAGAGACAAATGTTGGTTTTAGCTAGTTTCTCATAACATTCTGGATGGTAACAAAGATTTGATACTGAAACCATGTCTGCAAATTCTACACTGAATGAGTTTGATTGTGTCAGCTTAACTGAAGCTGAATTAAGCCTACAGTATATGTTTATAGACTCTGTTTTATATATTTCTGAAACAGAGAATCTATTAAAGTTTAGTTAATTCTCACTCCTGAAGAAGGTTGTCCTTCAATTTCTTGACAAACTTCACTAATAGGTCATCATGGAGAAGACAGCTTCTGTATATCAGAGGCCAGCGTTTAAAACCTGTCAATTCTTCATTTTTACAAAAAAATTGTAAAAACATTTTTGTAAGAAAAGGAAAACACACATTTGTGCACATTTATATGCTCAAATTTAAACAGTTAACTTCAATATATGTATAGAAAATTGCAAATTGTACATAAGAACTGTTGTTGCAGATGGAATAATCTTTACATTGAACTATATGAAATATTATTAAATATAAGAAAGTTTCACTATATGTCAATGTTAAGTAATCACAGCATTCCCCAGGTCAGTTGTAAGAAAATTATATAACAAGTTATCCAAAGGATATTTTATCCTAATTTTTACAAATTTCATTTTAATATTCAAGATGCTGGCATTTATAAATAAAAAAAGCATATGATCTAATTTTCTACCAATAGTATTGATCAACTTACAGATATAATGTCTTGTTGCTGTCACTGTACTGACCTCTGAAGGCTTCTAAAGTAGAGAAAAAATGTGTACCTTATGTTTAGCATTTTCCATTGTAGAGTAAAATGAAGGAATTTATAATCACAAAGGACTTGTACACTTTGAGTTACTGATGTGCTAAGACTTCTTTTTATTCTGTTCTTGATGAAGAACTTGTGTAGATAGATAGAAAGATAAGTAGATGATAGATAGATATAGGGCCTGTCTGGAAAATGTCCAGCCAGTGTTAATATAACAAGAATGTTTTGCACAACATTGGTATAACCTGGCAGCCATGGAAAGTGGACTGGAATGTGCATGTGTGAACAATGACGACTTCATTGTACTAGTCAGTGGGGGTGGTAGATACCATTGAGTGTGCATGTGTACTATTCAAATTCAAATTCAAATTCAAAATGATTGAGTGAGTAGAGCAAGAAATCTGCATCAGTTTTGTGTTTAGCATGAACGTTCTTCTGTGGAAGCTATTCAGATGATTCTGAAGGCTTTTAGGGACAGTGCAATGAGTGCAGTTCAAATAAAAGTGTGGTACAAATGTTTCAAATATGGACTAGAACCTGTTGAAAGTGATCCACATGCTTTAAGGCCTACATAATTTTTGTTGCAGAACACTTGAAAATGTTTAATGTATATGGCCTACAATCAACAAAGATTGGCAACTGTCAATGCAAGAACTAGAAGTTGACCTGAGGATTCCAAAAACTAGTGTGTGTGAGATTTTGACTCAGGATCTTGGAATGAAATATGCCATGGTAAAATTCACTCTGTGGCTTCTGCTACCAGAGCAGAAGAAATATTGTGATGTGGTTTCTACTCACTTGATTCAAACTGCTACCAGTGAACCAGATTTCCTCAAAAAGGTCATAACCAGAATATGAATCTTGGGTCTATGGCTAGGATCCAGAAACAAAGACCCAGTCATCCCCAAGAAATGTGGCAAAGTTGCAGGAACATCAAGGCCATGTTAACTATGTTTTTGAATTAAGAAGGTGCCATCTATCATGAATGTGTACTTCAAGGCCAAAAAATTAGTAAGGCACACACCTCAATGTTCTTCATCAGTTGAAAGATGAAATATGAAGAAAAGGGCCACAGTTGTGGGAAACTCATGACTGGCAGTTTCAACATGACAATGTGCCCCTCGTGCATCACGTCTTGTGCAGAATTTTTGGTGTAACATCAAATCACCCATGTGACTCAATCCCTATGCAGCCTAGATTTGGCATCCTGCAACTTCTGGCTTTTCCCAAAACTAAAACAACCTTTGAAAAGGAAGAGATTTCAGACTGTTGATGAGATCTGGAAAATATGATGGGGCAGATGATGGTGACTGGGAGAATTGTGTGAGGTCCCAGGGTGCCTACCTTGAAGGGGACTAAGGCATCATTATCCCATGTACAATGATTCTTATATATTTTTTTATCATTTTTATTGTTGTTCAAATACTGTTGTCTCCATTTTCCCACCACCATTTTCCCCTACCTGACCCACCCTTACCTCCCACCCTGAATCCTACCCCTCTTTGGCTTTGTACATGGGTCCTTTTTTAAACTATTTTTTATTGTTGTTCAAGTCCATTGTCTCCATTTCCCCGCCCATACCTCCCCCCAGATCCCAGCCATCCTTACCTCCTGCCCCTGACCTCACTCTCACCTTGGTTTTGTCCATGTATCCTTTATAGTTCCTGAAAACACGTCCCCATCCCCCCATTATCCCCTCCCACTTCCCCTCTGGTTACTGTAAGTTTGCTTTTAATTTCACTGTCTCTGGTTATATTTTGCTTGCTTGTTTTTTGTTGTTGTTGTTGTTGGCTAGGTTACACTTAAAGGTGAGATCATATGTGATTTGTCTTTCACCAACTGGCTTATTTCACTTAGCATAATGCTCTCCAGTTCCATCCATGCTGTCCCAAAGGGTGGGGTCTACTTTTTTCTTTCTGCTGCCTAAAATTCAATAGTGTAAATGTACCATAGTTTTTGGATCCAGTCATTTATTGATGGGCACTTAGGCTGTTTCCATCACTTAGCTAATGTAAATTGTACTGCTATGCACATTGGGGTGCATAGATTTTTTTGAATTGGTGTTTCAGGATTCTCAGTGCATAATCCCAGCAATGGAATCTCTGGGTCAAAAGGCAGTTCCATTTTTAGCGTTTTGAGGAAATTCCAAACTATTTTCTACAGTGGCTGCAGCAGTCTGCAATCTCATCAACAGTGAACTATGGTTCCCTTTTCTCCATGTTTTTGCCAGCACTTGTTTGTTGATTTTTTTACAATGGCCATTATGACTGGTGTGAAGTGATATCTCATTGTGGTTTTAAGTTGCATCTCTTTGATGGCTAGTGATGACTATCCATTCATATTTGATACCCAATCCTACTGTGTCCATGCCCTCCAGTTAACAGGGTCATGAATTCTTATTCATTTAAATCCCAGTCTGAAAATCCTTTAAGTTCATTGGCTAAATGGTTAGTTACTTCTGTGTTCTTTCCCAATCTCATGAGAGACTTAGAACCTTTAATGTAATTTCTTGGATATCATAATGAATCCAAGGGATTTTGTATGGTTACCTAAGGCAAAACTAAAAAAGTAAAAACAAACAAACAAACAAACAAAATAAACCTTACAAAAGTTTTTTTTACAAGGCAGGTGAAGTTAATTGATTATATATCATAGTTAACTAATATATTCAATTTATTTATGGAAAAGGTCAAATTTTATATATCTTTATGAAATATTAAAGACTATTTAGAGTTGGGTTTTACTCTAGCTTTAGGGATGTCTTTATATAGCTTCATGCAGCTTTTAAAAGTGCATGCTTGTATTATGTTGAGGAATGCTCCCTCAATTCCCACTTTGCTGAGTGTTTTTATCATAAATGGGTGCTGTACCTTGTCAAACACTTTTTCCGCATCTATTGATATGATCATGGGATTTTTGTCTTTGCTTTTGTTTATGTGATGTATTACATTTATTGATTTGTGAATGTTGAACCATCCTTGCATCCCTGAGATGAATCCCACTTGGTCATGGTATATGATCTTTTTAATGTATTGCTGAATGAGGTTTGCCAATATTTTGTTGAGGATTTTAGTGTCTATGTTCATCAGTGATATTGGCCTGAAGTTTTCTTTCTTTGTTGGGTCTTTATCTAGTTTTGTGATTACGGTGATGCTGGCTTCATAAAAGGAGTTTGGGAGTCTTCCATCACTTTGGATTTTTTGAATAGTGTGTGAAGGATAGGGGTTAGTTCTTGCTTAAATGCTCTGTAGAATTCTCCTGTGAACCCATCTGGTCCAGGGCTTTCGAGTGTTGGGAGTTTTTTTTATCACTGCTTCAATTTCATCTGCTGTTATTGGTCTGTTCAGGATTTCTGCTTCTTCTTCATTGAGTTTTGGAAGATCATATTTTTCTAGAAATGTGTCCATTTCACCTAGGTTTTCAAATTTCTTGGCATATAGATCCTCATAGTAATTTCTTACAATCCTTTGAATTTCTGTGGTGTCAGTTGTAATCTCTCCTCTTTCATTTCTGATTGTGTTTATTTGGGTCCTCTCTCTTTTTTTTCTTGATGAGCCTGCTTAAAGGCTTGTCAACTTTGTTTATCTTTTCAAAAAAACAGCTCTTGGATTCATTGATCCTTAGTATTGTGCTTTTGGTCTCTATGTCATTTAATTCTGCTCTGATCTTGGTTATTTCCTTCTTTCTACTAGCTCTGGTCTGTCTTTGTTGTTGTTACTCGAGTTCTTGTAGGCATAGGGTTAGGTTTTTTATTTGAAATGTTTGTATCTTTTTTAGGTAGGCCTGTAATGCTATGAACTTCCCTCTCAGGACTGCCTTTACTGTGTCCCATAAATTTTGGGTTGTTGTAAGTTCATTTTCAATTGTTTCCAGAAACTTTTTTATTTCTTCCTTGATTTCATTCTTGACCCATTAATTGTTAATAGCATACTATTCAGTCTCCATGATTTTGAGTGTTTTGTTTTTTTTTCCTTGGGGTTGGTTTCTAACATCATAATTAAAGGAAAAAACTAAAAGCTTTTCCACTAAGATTAGGAACAAGACAATGTTGTCCACTTTCACCACTTCTATTCAATATAGTTTTGGAAGTTTTAGCCACAGCAATCAGACAAGAAAAGGCATCCAAATTGGAAAGGAGGAAACAAAACTGTCACTGCTTGCACATGATATGATAGTGTACATGGAAAATCCTATAGACTCTACCAAAAAACTGCTCAACCTAATAAATGAATTTGGCAAAACAGCGGGATACAAAGTCAATATCCAGACATCAAAGGCATTTTTGTACACCAACAATGAAACAGCAGAAGCAGAAATCAAGAAAAAAAATCCCATTTGATATAGCAAAAAAAAAATAAAATATCTAGGAATAAACCTAACCAAGGAGATAAAAGACCTGTATGCAGAAAACTACACAACACTGAAGAATGAAATCAAGGAAGACACAAACAAATGGAAACACATACCGTGTTCATGGATTGGAAGAATTAACATCATCAAAATGTCCATATTACCCAAAGCAACAAGAAGATTCAATGAAATACCTATGAAAGTACCAATGGCATATTTCACAGACATAGAACAAACACATCAAAAATTTATATGGAACCATAAATGACCCCGAATAGCAGCTGCAATTTTGAGGAAGAAAAACAATGTAGGAGGGATCACAATACCTGATATCAAACTGTATTACAAGGCCACTGTAATCAAAACAGCCTGGTACTCACATAAAAACAGGCACATAGACCAATGGAACAGAACAGAGAGCCCAGAAATAAACCCAAGTCACTACAGTCAGTTAATATTCGACAAAGGGGGCAACACCATAAAATGGACTAAAAATATTCTCTTCAACAAATGGTGTTGGGAGAACAGGACAACTAGGTGCAAAAAAATGAAACTCGAGCACCAACTTACACCATACACAAAAACAAATTCAAGGTGGATAAAAGACTTAAATATAAGCCGTGATACCATTAAAATCCTAGAGGAGAACACAGGCAGGAAAATCTCAGATATCTCACGCAGCAACATTTTTCCTGACATGTCCCCCAGAGCAAGATATATAAAAGAAAGAATAAACAAATGGGATCTCATCAAAATAAAGAGCTTCTGCACAGCTAAAGAAAGCAGCATTAAAATAAAAACAGACCCAACTATATGGGAAAACATATTTGCCAATGATACCTCAGACAAAGGTTTAATCTCCAAAATATACAAATAATTTACACAACTCCACTCCAAGAAAACAAGCAACCCAATGAAAAAATGGGCAAAGGACTTGGACAGGCATTTCTCCAAGGAGGACACACAGAGGATTCAAACACATGAAAAGATGCTCAATATCGCTAGCCATCAGAGAAATGCAAATTAAAACCACAATGTGATACCACTATACACCAGTAAGAATGGCCATCATAAGCAAAGCAACAAACAACAAGTGTTGGAGAGGATGTGGAGAAAAGGGGACCCTAGTTCACTGCTGGTGGGATTGCACACTGGTACAACCACTATGGAAAACAGTATGGAATTTTCTCAGAAAACTAAAAATGGATCTGCCTTTTGACCCAGCAATTGCACTGCTAGGATTATATCCCAAGAACCCTGAAACACCATTCCAAAAGAACCTATGCACCCCAATGTTCATAGCAGCGCAATTTACAATAGCCAAGTGTTGGAAGCAATCTTGGTGCCCATCAGTAAATGAATGGGTGAAAAAAACTATGGTACATATATACAATGGAATTCTATGTGGCAGAAAGAAAGAAGGAGCTCCTACCCTATGCAACAGCATGGATGGAACTGGAAAGCGTTATGCTAAGTGAAATAAGCCAGGCGCTAAAAGACAAATCCCATATGATCTCACCTTTAACAGGAACCTAAGCAACAAAACAAACAAGCAAGCAAAATATAACCAAAGACACTGAAATAGAAAATGGGATGACAGTACCCAGAGGTGACAGGGGAGGGAATTTCAGGGGAAAAAGGGAAGGGATTATAGGAACAAGTATAAAGAATACTTGGACAAAAACTAAGGGGGGTGGAAATGGGAGGGAGATGGGGAGCACTGGGTGGTTGGACTGGGACCAGAGTAAAAGACAGAAAACTCTACTTAAATAACAATTAAAATAAAAAAAATGGAAAAAAAATAGTGCATGTTTTGGTGATTTGTTAGAATCTCAATCACTCCTTCTATCCACCCCCTCTGAAAAAAATCTTGTTCTGTTTTTATCTTGAGGTGGTGTAGGCTAGTCAAAAATTAATGTAGGTAAAATTATCAAAAAGATCATACCTTGAGGTTTCATAAAGGCAATATGATTGTTAGTGATAAAAATCAGAGATAATGTATATTCTACCACCTTAAGTTATTTGAGGAGTAAATAAGAAATTTTTACATTAAAATTTTATTCAGATTTACCTGGTAAGTTAAACTTTTTACCTTCCTCTTATTCTATTTATGCTTAGTGAGAGTATTAGTCCACTTCTCAGGCTAAAGAGCAAGATAATATTGAGCAAGTTATAACTAGTTAATGGTATGGATAGAACACAAACAGAAACAGATTCTCCTTTACCTTTTATAAGGTATACAGTGATCCCTCACTTATTGCAGGAGTTATGTTCCTGAGACCCCACGACAGGTGAAAATCCGTGAAGTAGTGACATTATATTTATTTTATTATTTATATATATTTTAAGGCTTTATAAACCCTTTCCACAATGCTATAAACCTTTCCCACTCTCTTATTGACTTTCCCCACACTCTTATAAACACTTCATATGCTCTTAAACACTTTCTATACTCTTAAACCTACATAATTTTAGCAACATATAAAATTCTATATGGGTACTCACCAGTGAAGTATACTACAACTTGAATGATGAAGATCACGAATTATGTAGCTGTGCAGTACTGATGGCGATGACGGTGATGACGATGAGATAAATGCACTGCACAGCCAAGAAGAGCATTGTAGTTCTTCTGAAGGCACCACTTTATCAGGTGCTCATCAAGTGGTGCAGTATCTTTGCCCTTGGCTGTAACTTCTATTTCTGCTAAAGGCATAGGCATAACTGATCTCTTTGTCTGAGTGATGAACATAGTTATGGGAGTTGCTGGCGCTGCTTTTTACCCACAGAGGCAGCTTCTCCATGCAGAGAAACGCTCTTGAGTCAAAAGCGTCTCTGAAATTTGTCAAACTAGCCCTTGCTGACACTGAATGGGGTTGATCTGGTGGGAGAAGCACTCTACGGTCCTGCTTCCACATTGTCATCCTTGTCTTCATCCTTGTCACTACCGTGAATGTCCCTGCTCTCCGCAAAACTATCATAAAGTTTCTTGGCCTTCATCCAGATGGTGTTGGCATCCAGGGAGATATTCATCTTCCTGCGGTCATTTATCCACAGGGCCAATGCAGACTCCATCCTCACAATGGCCTTATTGTGGGAAGTGACAACCTTCTTCACAGTCTTGTTAAAAGTCCTTGTTGTTGTAGACCTAATATTCTTCTTGGCCTTTTTTATGCAGTGAACAGTAGATTCGTTGATCCTGTGCTGGCAACCTACAGATGTGTAGCTTTTGCCTTCCTTTAACATGTCAAGAAATTCCACGTTTTCTTTGATGCTAAGCGTATCCTTCTGGTGCTTGAGTTCACTGCCAGAACCCTTAGAAGGTGCAGAATGTTTGGGTGGCATCAGTAGGGCTTGAAATAAATTCAAACTTTTATGAAAATTTCACAAAAACACACCTCGGAGCAACACTATGTGCAATGATTGGGCATGTATGTGAAGTGGACAAGGAGAGATGCTGAATGTATGGGTACAGTGTGGGAGAGTAAACAGACCAATGCTACAGTCACTGAGCCAATCGGCGCCCAGGATACAGAACACAGTGCTGTGGTTGGTCACCTTCCATTCCATCAGCCAATAGTGTGCTATGTGCAATCTCACATTGGCAGACTTGTGCAAGTGGTAGTGGTGTACTGCATTTCTATTGTGTACAGTACGGTATTCTTCCGCTGATGAAATACATGCTGTATTTTATTTCAATTTAATATTTTTTAATATGTTTGAACTAAGATTTTTTATATTTTCATTTTGTTTTAAAAATTTTGTACAAAAATAATTAAAATCATAAATATTATATAAATACCTATATACTGTACTGCAAAATCCTGTGATATAGCAAAAACTCCACAATACATAATTAGATTTAAAAAAAAAAAAACATGATACAGTGAAGCTTCAATAAGTGAACCTCAATACAGCGAGGGACGACCATGGTGGGATTCATCCAAACTGTCTCCTCACCAATATAACTGTCAATGGTACTATATCACAATGAACAAACCACGTTAAGGGACCATAATGTAAATTATGCTATTTAATGTCAATACAATATACTTCTTTAATCAATAAGAGCATCATTCTGCTGATTCAACCTTAATGGAATTTTGATCCTAGCAACATATGAAACCATTAATTCTTTACCTTATTTTGACTGGCGTCATAACAAGTTTATGAAATGATCAAGTTTCCCTATTCTTTGGTCTGAAGTGTGAAGACTTAAAAAAATGGTCAAGTGGCACACATCCAGAGCATTTTAAAATGTTGGTCATTTTGCTTTATAAACTGGATAATTTTGTAAGTTAAAGGCTCTGTATTATTAAAACTTGGAAATTATCTAGGAAGAGATATTTTCTGTTATACCCATTAGATTATATAAATCAGCACAATATTTGTTTAAATTTTTAGAAGGAGATTTGAAACAATTCAGCTATGTCAAGTTAAAAGTTGTAAAAGAGTTTCAAATTCTAGACAACTGTATAATTGGTGCAAAAAATAACATTTGACATTCACAATGTTTTCACTTTTATAGTTTTGTCTTTTCATTTTGTCTTTGTTTCTTGTGCTTTATAATAAAACGCATAATGGAAGCAAAAATGTGAATCACAAGCCATGTGTTCTACCTGTGTCATTAACGAGTTGTCAAATTTGTGATAACCCTACAAACTATTTTGAGCTTCATTTCCCTTTGTATTTCATTTAAAACATGATTAATAGGCATACTGCTCTCTTTTTGTTAATATACTTGACATTATGGGGCTCCTGAATTAAGGGAAAGGACCGTACCTAAGCATCAGCCTCCAGGTAAATATTCAGCTATTTCCTGTACCTACTATCTACATCGTAGGAGCAGATAAGCAATAATAATAATAATAATAATAATAATAATAATAATAAAAAACAACTGACTTAGTTGAATAAGTTAAATGATTGATTCAGGTTAATAGGATAATCTCTAATTTATGAAAGTAGAACTTGTATATCCCCAGAAACAATGATAGAATTTAGAAGATACTTGAACATTTATCTTAGATAAAGCATTAAACACTGTTGCTTCATGTAATAGAGAAATTATATAAGGAATATTTGAAGTAGAATAGTTTGAGTTATATGCTATGTTTATAAGGGACCAGTTTATTCACCTATATGTCTATAAAAATGTTATTACCTATCTCAATTTGTGTTTGATGAAACTCTAACCCATTTTGTCTATCTAATTTAAAGGAGGAAACTCTTCCAAAACAGAAAATCACTAAAAAGAAACAATGTCAAAGGACAAGAGAGAAGCAGCAGTAGAAACTAGTTTGGATTAATGCAGAATAGTGGGCAGTAGTATGTCTTATTTAGGCAAGAGTTAGGTTGGGTAGACTGAAGGGGAAATAAAAACCTCTACATAAAAGTTTACATAATAACTTATCACCCTGGCCAAGTTGTTCCATTGTTTGGAGCATTGTCCCATAAACAGAAGGGTCAGAGCACACACCTAGGTTGCAGGTTCAATCCTCAGTCAAGGAGTATACAAGAGGCAACTGATCAATGTTTCTCTCTCACATCATTGTTTCTATCTCTCTCCCTTCCTTTCTCTCTAAAATCAATAAAAACATATCCTCAAGTAATGGTTGGAAAAAAAGGAGAACTTACTATGTGTTAGGCAATGTTCTAAGCATTTTATACTCAATTAACTCAATTAATTCTCACACTGAATAATATCACTGGGATGACTACCTCCCATGAAGCAGAGAGGCAAAGAAGTGGTGAAATGCTGTATTCTAAAATACATAATTTTTCCATTTGGTTACTGGCCCCAAAACTATTACATCTATACTTTCATATTTTTTATTTTTTCCTCTTGTATCCCCATAGTAGTTGCTTAATTATTATTTATAACACAAAATTAATTTTAACATCTTCATATTTTACATGTACACTTTTCTTAGAGTTTCAGAACAATGTTCTGTTGAGTCACAAGTCATTGTTCTATCACAATTATATGTATCAATGTCATTTTAATTAATATCAATCTCTAACTTCTAAAATGAACATCACAATTACAAGAATTTATGGAAAGATTTGGGCTGGTATGGAATGCTATAAGTAGATGTTTAATAAGAGCACAATATTCAATGATTTCTACAGAGGACTAGCTGCCTACTATGATGTAACTAGGATTGGGAAAATATGCAGCCATCAATGTGATTTATGAATAAATCAGTGCACAAGCACCTCCTAGGAGTCTTCACACTGAGTGAGAAAATCTCCTAAGATACATCATATTAAAATGTCCCAAGAAATCTCATTAGTAGAAACTACATCTTCCTATTTTTAATTTCAATATATAGTAGAAAAACTAACAACCTCTTTCACTGGACTTGAGTTAGTGTCATTGTAATCCAGAAATTATTTAAGTATTTTGTTTAGTTTGTGAGTAAATCTATATCAAAATAAAAATTGCATATTTTATATTCATACAATTATAGAATAAAAAGAAATGTGAAGAATGTATTTTTGATATAAGCAGTAATGTGTCTAAAACACATATACTTTCCAAACTTGAAAACAGAAACACATATGAATGCTTTATTTCACTTTGAAGGTAACACAAAATGTATGTGGCTAAAATGATCCCCTTGCTTAATTCAGTCTACTGCAAATATGAGGTGTGTGCAGAAAAGGTATAACCAATGTTAATATAACAAAAAATGGTTTGTATGACATCAATGTAACCTGGTAACTAAGGAGAGTGGACTGGAATGCACTTGTGTAAACAATGATGACTTCACTGTAGTATTTAGTGGAGGTGGCAGATACCATTGAGTGAGTAAGTGTATTGTGTAGCCATCACATTCAAAATGACTGGGCAAGTAGAGCAACAAATGAGCATCAAATTTTCCATTAAGCTTGAACATTACTCCATGGAAACTATTTGTATATTTCAGATGGCCACAGCCATGGGCAACTAGTAATTGGCAGCTTCATCGTGACAATGCACCTGCTTATGCATCATGTCTTGTGCAGAGCTTTTCTGTAAAACAGCAAATCACCCAGGTGACTCCACTCCCCTGCAGCCCAGATTTGGCACCTTGCAGCTTCTGTCTTTTCCAGAAACTAAAATCACCTTTGAAAGGAAAGAGATTTAAGACCATTGATGAGATTAAGGAAAATACAGTAGGGTGGCTAATGGTGATTGGGAGAACTGTGTGAAGTCCCAAGATGCCTACCTTGAAGGGAACTAAGGCACCTTGTCCTATGCACAATTTTTCTTGTATCTTGTGTCTGTTTCAATAAGTGTCTCTATTTTTCATACTACATGGCTGAATACTTCTGGAAATACTTCATATTGCAAGACTTAACTATTATCAGCTTTGAAATTGAACCAAAAAGTATGCAAAGTTATAAAAAGTCATTATTTTTAGCCTAGCTATTACAGAAATACTTTTTAATACTTTAAGGTAGAGCGGGTAATATAAAATTTCCAATACTGACTTCAGCTTGAGACAAATATACACTTAAGTGGTTATTACCAATCTTCAAAATGTGTTAACTCTGACATTCATGATGTCTCCGTTATTAAGTATATACTGGTTCATACTGATTTTTTTATAAAACTTAATAATGATAATGACCTTTACTTTAGAAATTGTGTTTCCATGCTGAAAACACAGATAGATATATAGAATTTGATACCATACACACTTACTGTAGCAGGTTGCTCAGATTTTAAGAGAAGTTGAAATGCGTTTTTCACTCTGGGCTTTGAATATTGGTGTGCCATCATGACCATCAAAAGTACACATCAGGAAAAGAAATAAGGAG
The DNA here is from genome assembly GCA_004027735.1 of Carollia perspicillata. Lineage (NCBI taxonomy): Eukaryota > Metazoa > Chordata > Mammalia > Chiroptera > Phyllostomidae > Carollia > Carollia perspicillata. Next base: position 14,348 of record PVKM010013313.1, read on the forward strand.
GCAATATGTTGGAGGAGTGAATGCAAACCACACTAACCTCCTACGGGACACATCTGGAATTACAAGTAAATTGTGGAAAAATGACCCAGAACAAATAACTAATGACAGTGAGAGAGAAGACTTATAACATTGGACAGACACAAGAATCAGCTTCAGCACAACCTGACTGGTAAGGAGTGTAGTAGAGACTCAAAGGGGCTGGCTGAGGGTCCACAGGCATCAGTGCTGGAAAGATAATTAAGTGGCTGGTTGAGATCCCTCTGAGAAGAAAGTGTCTAACCTGTAAGCTGGGATCTCCAGCCTAAAGCACCAGAGCCCAACAAGTGCACAGATAACAACTAGTGATGAAAAGTGGTAGGGTTGCTGTCTACCAGAGACAGACTTCTAGAGACAAAAACTGCCATTTGAAGGGCCAATGTATGAATTTTCATTTGCTGCACTTACCTGGGGCTCTGGCAAAGGTGGGGACAGAGTGGGCTGGAGACACCTCAGGAGAGACTGAGCACAGAAGCTTTGGGGAGAGAGAGGAGAGAATAGATTCTGGGATCCTGGTGTTGAATAATCCCCCATACTACAACAGCTATCTTGCTCAGACAGACCAATCCCCTCTGAGTTGTATCAACCTGATGGAAAAAAAACAGTACTGCCACCAGGAGAAACAATGCTCCGGCTCTGTGGAGCTTAACCTGACTGCCCAGTGCAGAGTAATTAGATTAACTGCTGAAGGAGATAACCACATACAGTAGATTCATGGCATGGTGGGCAGAGTAGACTAGAGATATTTGAGAGGCTGGGAATGGAGCCTTGGGGAGAGAACCGAGAGAGCAGCAGTCATGATCCACATGCTGAACCAACCCCCATAGCAGCAGCTACCTGTTCAGGCAGACCACTCCCCTCTGAGCAGCAGCAGAAAACAATAGCCAGAACTCCAGGAGGGATTTTGCCCCCTCCTATGGGGCTTAAGCCTCACTGCTGATTGAAGAGTGACTAGAGTGACAACTTAAGGAGACAGTCTCAGACAGTAGATCCCTGCCAGTCTTGGAGCAGACTGCCTAAGGTCAGACAGGGCCAATATATGATATCACCAGAGGTGAATGCATAAAGAAAAATCAATGGTAAATACTAGGGGCTACCTAGACAAATTCCACTGTGGTCTTCTACGTGGTTAGCGATGACTTCCTTCCAGCATAGCTTTTTAACATTCATTTATTTTCCAGCAAGTTTGTGCATATTAAGTCACTATATTTTATACTATGGATCATTTCTCTCCTTTTCTATAATAGTTTTAATCTCTTTGCACCCTTATTAATAATCATTCATTTGCTATTGATAGTGGGACTGTATAGAGGGTATTTTTGCAGAGGTGGGTTTGTTCTCTGGGCTTTGTGGTTTTGTTCTGGCAGCACCTGCACAATGGCATACAAGATGTGGTGGATGGAGTGACCCTCAGCCCACCAGCTAAAAGGAAGGACCCACCAAAAAATGACCCAACAACAATCAAAACCCAATTACATCTAGAGAGCCAACATAAGTGGCATAAAGGGCATCCCAAGAGCATCAAGTTCAAGAGATCAAGGAGACTGCACCACTGCATCTCACAGATCTCCTACCATAGAAGTTCACACCACAAACTCAGGGAGCCAAAAGAGATTAATTTAAGAAGCAGAAGCAAACGAAAAGAGCTTCACAAAAAATGGAAATACAAATAAAAACACAGTTGAAAGGAAAAGGGAATTCTCAGAACAGTGCTAAATGAAATAGAGACAAGTCAAATATCAGATATAAAATTCAAACAATGGTTATAAGGAAGCTCAATGAGCTCACTGAGCATTATCAAAAGCTAGAGGGAAATTATGAGGAATTTACTGAAAACTATATAAACATGAAAAGAAAATACAAACTATCAACAGGAGCCAGAGGAAATGAACTACTACTGAATACAACTACTGAATTGAAGAACACAATAGAAGGAATAAAAAGCAGGTAAAATGAAGCAGAGGATTAAATCAGTGAGTTGGAGGACAACATAGAAAAAAAACTCTCAAAAAAGAGAAAGAAAAGGAAAAACAGACTCAAAAAGAATAAGAAGGGATTAGGGGAACTGCAGAATAACATGAAAAAAATTATATTCATATAATAGGGGACCAGAAGAAGAAGAACAAGGAATAGAAACACTGTTTACAAAAGTAATGATGGGAAAATTCTCTAATTTGATGAGAGAATATTCACATAAATCCAGGAAGCATAAAAGTTTCCAATCAAGAGAAACTCAACAAGGCCTGCTTCAAGAAACATCATAATTGAAACAGCAAAATTTGAAGACAAAGAAATAATTTTAAATACAACAAGGAAAAAAGTGAAGTAACATTCAAGGGAACTCTGATAAGGCTAGCAGCTGGCTTGTCAATGGAAGCATTACAAGCCAGAAGAGAATGTCAAGAAATATTTCAAGTAATGAAAAGAAAAGACCTAAAACCAAGACTACTCTACCAAACCAGGCTCTCAATTAAAATGGCGAAATAAGAATTTCCCCAGGCAAAAGAAAAGTGAAAGAATACAACTCCACAAAACCAGCACTGCAAAATATGTTAAAGGGACTGCTTTAAGAAAAGGAAGAAAAAGAGTGAGAGAGAAACACAGGTATGAAGGGACTTAAATGGCAATGAATAAGTACCTATCAATAATAACCTTAAATGTCAATGGATTATATGATACAATCAATAGATATAGAGAAGCTGAATGGATAAAATAACATGACCCACACTTATGCTGTCTATAAAAGACAAACCTCAGCAAAAAAAAAAAAAAAAAAAACAAAAAAAAAAAAAAAAAAACCTACACAGAATGAAAGTAAAGGGTTGGAAAAAAATATTCCAAGTAAATGGACAGGGGAAAAAAGCCAGAATAGCAATACTAACACAAAATAGACTTCAAAACAAAGGCCACAAAAAGAGATGCAGAAGGACATTTCATAATCCTCAAATGAAGAAGTCATAAACATTATAAACATATATGCACCCAACATAGGAGCACCCAAATATATAAAGAAAATCTTGGAGGACTTCAAGAAAGATGTAGAAAGCAACATGCATATATTAGGAAATTTTAACACCCAACTGTCAAAAATAGATAGATTTTCCAAACAAAATATCAACAAGAGTACTGTAGCATTGAACAATGCCCTAGATCAAGTGGACTTAACAGATATACACAGAACATGCCATCCCAAACAAGAAAAGTACAAATTCTTTTCAAATGCACATGGAACATTTTAAAAAATAGACCACATGATAGTACACAGAACAAGTATCAATAAATTCAAGAAAATTGAAATTATATAAACATTTTTTCAGACTACAAGGGCCTGAAACTAGAAAATAACTTCAAGGTAAAAACTCAAAAACACTCAAATTCATGGAGATTGAATACCATGTTATTGAACAATAACTAGGTTAAGAATGACATCAAGGAAGAAATCAAAATGTTTCTGGAAACAAATGAAATTGGAGTCGCAAGAGTCTGAAACTTAGCGGACACAAAAAAGGCAGTCCTGAGAGAAAATTATAGCAATACAGACCTACTTTAAAAAGAAACGTTTCAAATGAACAACCTAACCCCACATTTAGAAGAACTGGAGGGGGGGAAAAAACAATGCCCTGAGCAAGTAAAAGGAAGAAAATAAACAAGATCATAGCAGAATTAAACAACACAGAGACTAAAAGAACAATTGTAGAGATCGATAAACCCAGGTGCTGATTCTTTTAAATTTAAAGAAAATCCACAAGCCTTTAAGCATAATCATCAAGAAAAAAAAACAGAAAGGACCCAAACAAACAAAACTAGAAATGAAAGAGGGCAGATTACAACTGATACTACAGAAATGCAAAAGCTTATAACAAACTACTATGAAGAACTATAATGCCAAGAAATGAGAAAACCTAGGTGAAATGGAAAAATTTCTAGAAAAATGTAACATCCCAAAACTGAATGAAGAAGAAGCAGAAACCCTGAACAGACTGATAGCAGCAGACAACATCTAAGCAGTAATCAAGAAACTACTGGCACACAAAAGCCTTGGATCTATGGTTTCACAGGGGAATTTCACAAAACATTGTAGGAGGAGGTCACCCCTATGCTTCACAGACTATTCCAAAATATGCAAGAAGAGGGAAGACTCCCAAACTCTTCTTATTAATACAGCATCTTACTACTCCTAAAACCAGATAAATATACAACAAAGAAAGGAAACTACAGACCAATATTGCTGAGGAACATAGACGCTAAAATTGTCAACAAAATATTGGAAAAGTGGATCCAGCAATAAATAAAAAAGATTATACACTATGATCAAGTGGGATTTACCCCAAGGATGCAAGGATGGTACAATATTCACAAATGAATAAATATAATGCATCACATAAACAAAAAAAGATAAAAATCACATGATCCCAGGAATAGATGCACAAAAAGCATTTGATAAGGTACAACACCCATTTATGATAAAAATACTAAGCAATGTGGGAGTAGAGGGAGCATACCTCAACATAATAAAGGCCATGTATGAGAAACTGTAGCCAACATCATACTCATGAACAAAAGCTAAAAGCTTTCCCACTAAGATCAGGAACAAAACAAGGATGTCCGCTTTCTCCACTTGTATTCAACACAGTATTGAAAGCCCTAGACACAGTGATCACATAAGAAAAAAATAAAAGGCATTGAAATAGAAAAAGAGGAACCCAAACTGTCATTGTTTGCAGATGACATAATAGTGTACATAGAAAATCTTATAGACTCCACCAAAAAAATACTTGACCTAATAAGTGAATTTGGCAAAACAGCAGCGTACAAAGTCAATACTCAAAAATCAAGGGCATGTTTTTCATGGTTACAACATGAAAAATCAGGAAAAATATCCCATTTAACATGGTAACAAAAAAAATACTTAGGAATAAAACTACCCAACAAGATAAAGGAACTGTACTCAAAAAACTACACAATACTGAAGAAAGAAGTTAAGGAAGATGCAAACAAATGAAAGCACATACTGTATTCATGGACTGGAAGAATTAACATAATCAAAGTGTCCATAATACCCAAGCAATTTACAGATTTAATGCAATCCTTATAAAATTACCAATGACTTATTTCACTGATTTAGAACAAATATTTTGAAAATCTATATGGAACAATAAATGACCCCAAATAGTACCAGCAATTTTAAGAAAGATGAACAAAGTAGGAGGGATCTTGATACCTGATATCAAACTATATTATAAGGCCACCATAATCAAGACAGTCTGGTACTGCCATAAGAATAGACATATACATCAATGGAAGAGAATGGAGAGCCAAGAAATAAACCCAAGTCTCTATGGTCAATTAATATTTGACAAAGGTGGCAGCAGAATAAAATGAAGTAAAAATAGACTCTTCAACAAATAGTGTTGTGAAATCTGGTCAGTTACCACAAAAAAAAATTAAACTCGACCACCAAACTACACCATACACAAAAATAAATGCAAGATGGATAAAAACTTTAATATAAGTCACAACACCATAAAGGTGCTAGAGGAAAATACAGGGAGGAAATTATCATATATTCCACACAGAAATATTTTCACTGATATGCCCCCTAAAACAAGGGACATAAAGGAAAGAATAAATAAATGAGACTTTATTAAATAAACAGCTTCTTCATGGCTGAAGAAAACATCAGCAAAATAAAAAGGGAGTCAACTATATGGGAAATATATATTTGCCAATGATACCTCAGACAAGGGTTTGATCTCCAAAATATATAAGGAAGTCACATGACTCCACCCCAGGAAGACAACAACAAGTGTTGGAGAGGTTATGGAGAAAAGAGGACTCTAGTACACTGTTGGTGGGAGTGCAGACTGGTACAACCACTGTGGAAAACAGTATGGAATGTTCTCAGAAAACTAAAAATGAACTTGCCTTTTGACCTGGCAATTCCACTGCTAGGTTTATACCCTAAGAACCCCGAAACACCAATGCAAAAGAACCTATGCACCCCAATGTTCATAGCAGCACAATTTACAGTAGCCAAGTGCTGGAAACAACCTAGGTGCCCATCAGTAAATGAATGGATCAAAAAACTATGGTACATATACACAATGGAATTCTATGTGGCAGAAAGAAAGAAGGAGCTCCTACCCTATGCAACAGCATAGCATTATGCTAAGTGAAATAAGCCAGATGGTGAAAGACAAATACCATATGATCTCACCTTTAACAGGAACCTAAATAACAAAACAAACAAGCAAGCAAAATATAACCAAAGACATTGAAATAGAAAACAGGCTCAGAGTAACCAGAAGGGAGAGGGGAGGGAAATTCAGGGGAAAAGGTGAAGGGGTCACAGGAACAAGTATAAAGGACACATGGACAAACACTAAGGGGGGTCGAAATGGGAGGGAGGTGGGGAGCACTGGGGGGTGGACTGGGATGGGAGTAAAAGACAGAAAACTGTACTTGAACAACTAAAATAAAAAATAAAGTGATAAACCTTCAAGGTCAGAAATCCTACCTCAATTAATGAATTTATTGTCTTCCTTTCTTTCTTTTTTATTTCCTTCCTTCTTTACTTCCTTCCTCCAAGGCTAATTGGCTAATAGAAAATAGATAAAGTATTCTAAGAAAATATGCTGCTTCTTAATGTTGAAATTCCTCACATATGTTATTTTATTATTTAATAGCATGTTTCCAATCTTCTGTGTATTGCCAGGGGTAAAGGTTCTTACTATTTATTATTTCCTTTCGTAATTATGAGACTCTTTGTCTTACTAGTTGTTCTTTTGGCTTTGCCACCTAATATGCTTCCATAAATTGAACACATTACCTCTAGTCACCAAAACCATATCTATGACAAATATCAAATAGATATAACCAGTTTTCCAGTTAAGAATTCAGAGTGTTTTCTACTGTAAATATCAATTTCATGTAGTTTCAGTTTTCAAGGCACTCAAACTTGGTTGAGTTTTAGTTTCAATGAAACACACTCCCAAACAATTTTTGTATAATAGCATTAAAATAATTGTATGTTTAAAGCTAAATTATGAAAGTATTATTAATTTAGAGATACTGAATACAAGGGGGTGTTGTGGGGATAATATTAATAAGATTTTCATTGTTTTCTCTAGTAATTAATAATTTTGTTATCAAAGAAGGTAAGGATACAAATTCTAGGCTTTTGTGGGATTCTCCATGCTTGTGAATTTTAGATAGATTAAAAAGATAGCAGTTTGTTCACTAGCTGATAATTCAGAAAACACATATATAAACTTACTTTAACATTTAAAATCCATATTAGAATTTAGTGATATACTGAATCATATTAACATCATCCTTTGTTTTCACCTTTTATAATTTTTATTATCAATCTTGATTTATTAAAAACAAAAAAGTTGTGTTTTCACATTTTTCTAAAAAAATCTACTGTTTCCATTTCATATTAGAAAGATATTAAAATTCTATACCTCACTTTGTTAATAGTTTATTAAAGAAAAGGGGAATTTAAACAAAATAAACCACCCTCTAATACATAAATAAAAGAGAATTTCATTTTTCTTTTTTTTTTCCTGTCTTCAATGTCGACCTTAACCAGTTTTCAGTGTCCTCTCCACCCTGACCCCAACTTTCTGCCCCCATCTCTTAGTACCTAAGATTGGCTTTGCCTGTTCTTAACACTGAAATAGCACCTTAATATTATTAGACTGATTTATTTAATAAAAACCACATTATTTCTAAGTGGCATTGCCTTCTCAGAGGTCTGCCAGAAATTTACCCCAGCATCAACCTTACTTTAGTAGAGTATAAGCTTTCAATAAAATACTCTGATGATCAATAGCAAAATGTTGTTTGTCTCACCTGAATACATAATAACAAGGACAAGTACCCTTGTACTACTACAATTACATAGGTTTTCTGGGTAGTTGGTTAGTACAAATTACATTCCAAATGCTTCTTACATTTAAATCCAACTAGTTATGGTTGCTTTGACTTTTGAAAATATGCTTGAAATTTCTAATGCATTTGTGGACTCACATATTGTATCCAGTTGAATAGTAATACAAACTGTTTTTTTCCTTCTGGGTAGTCACTCTCCAACTGCTGTCAGAGAGCAGGAGCTCCAGTATATGGACTCATGTAAACAGTGACCACTAGAATGATGTGGTTTCTAGTTATCCAATCTGCCACAGAAAAGCCCAGACTGTATTTCAAACCAGAATAATTTTTCCCCTTTGGAGGTTATCTTTTATTTCCTGCATTTACTACTTACTAGCACAAGTAAGCAATCTAAAACTGAAATGGATGTTCAATTTTTGATTTGTAATAAAGTGAATATTTGTAATATTCACTTATTTGAATATTTGAATATTTGAAATATTTGAATATTTGTAATAAAGTGAATATTCCAGCAAAGAGCATGCATTCCAGAGAAATATGGGAATAAGTAAGTAGGCACTTATTGAAATCTCCTTCAAAGAAACTCTATGAAAGGAAGAGGTGTTTTTAACCTGTTTCCCTCCATGAATAGATTAATTTATATCAAAGTTTCTCCTGGGCATATGCTCAGTTCATGAACTTGTCTATTATATTTGATGTCATAGTGGCTTACAATGACTTTGCATTTTTACCTATCTTCTGAAGACTACAAACCTTTCAAGACAGCACCAACCCCATTTTACTTTGAAACTTTCACTGATTCCACCAAGCACATTTAGGTATTCTTCTCCAATTTTGTTTTCAAAGCAGTGTTTCTAAACGTCAATATTTCATGTGTTCATGCACAGAATCTAGTATATATATTTTAATGTAGTGGGCATACAAAATAAATCTATTTACTAGTTGTCTTAAAATGAATATCTCCACTCACTAAAATTTGAACTGCATTCTAGGCCAACCCTCTGTGAAACTTTCCCTATCACCCAAGCCAAAACAGTTTCTTTCTTCTCTGAGTTCTTTGTTTCATGTCTAGCTCATTTGTTATGGGAAATTTTCTTATTGTAGTTGTCTATGCCATTATATTTTCTATTAACAAGAATAAAAATTTTTGAAATGCAAGAGCCTATCACAGCCCAGAGTCTAGTGCACTGCTTGTAGTAATGGTTCAGTGCACTGAGCAGAAATTCAATCAAAATTTATTGTGTAAATTCTAGCTATCCTTGCCTAATACTATATGGCTTTATTTTTTAAAACAATTCTGATGACAGTCTGAAGTCTTTATTATCTTTGATAAGCAGTGTTCAGCTAAGTACATCAATGATCAAAACAGTTTTCATCCAGGAGGAAATATTTCCAAATCACATCTTCTCAAAAAAACTATAATGTTCCTATTGTATTCACTTAATAGGTGCTTTCAATATGAAGTTTAAGGTATGTCCCCTGCTTCCAGATGTCACAACTTTAATAAACCAGCCAAAACATTAAAGCGGAATAGCAAGAAAATATAAGTTGTAGTTTATTTTGGAGAAATTGCTATTAGCCTGACTATAAGGCTAATCTTCAAACATGACTCTAGAGAAAAGGCCAGCAGCCTGAACTCAAACAGGGATGGTTGTTAATGGAAGAACACAAGGATGAGGGCACTCAGGAGTGGGCCAGCTCTGTGACTTTTGACCACCTCAAAAATACAAGCTGTGAAAACATAAGCATTTCTTCATTTTACTTATCATTGGGATCTTAAGCTCTGACTCACTTTTCCAAAACTTATTTTTGAGCCAACAGTGACTGGTAAGTAAAGGCTACCTGGAGCTGATTGTCATCAGCAGCAGGGCCCCACATCGAAAAGAATTATTGCTCTTGTTCATGAGACTATGTTTATAATACATCTAAAATTGCTTAGCAGAGGGTCGTTGAGGAGACAAGGGAGTAAGGGTAGAAAGAGATAAGAAAATGGCCTGATAAAGAAACTTTAGTGATTTAGAAAATTATTTGGAGGAATAGTTTCCTTTTCCAGTCACTTTTCCATTCTTTAACAACTCAGTTTTATTTAGTATCTGTGTATAAAGTTTAAAATTTGCTTTTTGTTTCTTTCTATCCAAATAACTGTGTAGAAGGCACAGATGATTCTTAGCAGCAGATCAAAACACTTTGCATTTTATACACATTTAATTACCTATTAATAATTTACCTCAGGCACAGGTATTACAATACAGCTAACAAAAATTACATTTCATAACTTTTAAAATATTTTCACCAAAATTATCTTCACAGTAGAAAAATTTTTGATGCAAGTACAGGTAGGAAAATTCTGTGGTTTTATTTAAACAAAAATGCATATTATGTGTCATTCAACATATCTTCACAAAGCTCTTGATAATTGAAGGGGCCAAAGTCTAGATATAACTTGTAACCTTGCTGAATTCTATGCCCGAGAACAAAGGATAATTTTTGCTCACCAACCCTCAGTGGGTATGTAAATGAATACTGATAAAATATTCAGAAACTGATACCAATACAAAGTGAAGTATGATAACCTAAATGTACCATTGCTTTCTTTTGTACTAATTTAGTTGCTCTTGTCTTTTTTCACCTACATTTTGTCTCCTTGCCTTTCCTGTTCCAAACTGAATGAAGGTCCAACTACATAGGATCACTACAATTTTTTACCGCAATTTTCAAAATTATCTTTATTTTATGCATTTGGTTGCTGCCCTGGCTCTGACCAGTTAGCATGCTTGGTTGAAGTGCTAAATGGCTGATGTCACAACTTGAGTGGTCTAACTTATTATTTGTTCCATGGAAATAGAAAGAACTCTGATAGGAGGAAATCTGTCATTGGTGAAAAGGGAGATCAAAACTATGGCTCCTCAGAAGAAATGTTAACCCAAAGACTAATAAGTCATGTCATTTTTGCATATGATAACAGTTCACTGGTAACAAAATGTCTCTTAACTGTTATGGTAAAGTGTAGGCCTGTGTTTTATTTATGCTTTCTCTCTCAGTCCCTTGAGAAAATATCTTCTGCTTTAAGGATCCAGTTCCAAGAGAAAACTCTCCTACGTATGCCAGAGCATGCCCTCAAATTCAGAATGTGACATATTCAGCGCCTTGCTCCTTTCACTCACCTGTCTCCATCAGCCACCACCTGTCACTTTTATCTAATAGCCCAACTGTTACTGATTTGCTAAAACTTTCAATGACATAGAATGAATTATCTCAAGTGTTCCATGCAATGAAGCTCAATGGTGTTTTCACTTTGCATGAAATAATTCTTTCCATTGTTATTTACAGCCACTCTGCCACCATCTTTGTTTCCTCAGAAGGACTCAGATTTACTGATCAAACTAGGAGGCAAACCACAGATTTACAATACTTACTCAGAGACAGCCTCTCCTTTCACACAGAAAGGCATTGTGTCTGACAAAATCTTTCTGGTTGATTGCCCCTTACATCAGGAAAATTTTCGTCCTTCCGAAGCTCTTTAGACTCTCTTAAAAATAGGTTTCTGATAGTTCCACTTTTCTAACACCAATTTAATAGGCATAAATCCTGAAGTTGATTCAGTTTATGTTTGAACCAAACTTGCAGCCACAAATCATTAAGCTTAGGAATGACTAAAATAATTTTCCTGTGACTTATCTAATAAGCTTTTTAGTAATATTTTTATAGAAAAAAATATTTTTTTCTTTCAAATGATTCCCACTACATGAAAGTGATGATAACGGATGGGGATATGGAGATGTACATTATGAAAAACTCAGAGCTGCCACCCCATCTTATCATGTCCTTAACAACTCTCTTCCCTTTTAATTCAAGGAAATAACTTGAAAAGTAGACTAAATAATTTTACTCATAGAATCATATTCTTTAAATTATGCATTACTGTCAGGAATTAAAAGAAATAAAAGAATAAATGAAAATTGGGGAGGCACATAAACATTATTATTAATTTATAATTTTATATTAATGAAGCAATGTAGAATAGACTGTTACTGATATTATTAACATTGAACTTGAATACTTACTGTTTGAAGTTGTAAATTGCACATTACATACATTTCTCATTCGATCCTCAAAACTAAAAATTAGCAGGTGCTTTTATTTTTTTCATTTTGTAATAGAGAAAAGTGAGACTCTTAACATGGTTAATTAAGCCAAAGTCAATGGAACAGTAGATGGAATAGCCAGGACTTGGACACAGATCTCTATGCACTCCAAAGCTTTTATCTCTATTCCCTATTGTCTTTTCATTCATTCATCCCTTTATTCCTTCAAAAATGTTTTTTGAACATCTTCTAGGTATAGAGTTTTGGAGTTGATGTTTTGACATATATCAGAAACTTTAAGAGTTAGCTCTTATCTTTAAAGAATTTATAGTTATGCAGAGGGTGTACAGTTTTTAAAGGACTTAGAGTATGTAAGAAGTATATCTGAATATTTATATATTTATTCAGCTTTGCATAAAAATTAAATATTTTTCTACTTTCTGAAAACCCCTTAGGAGGAATCAGAAAGTGCTGGCAAAGGCCCCACCAAAAAAAGAAAAGTATCATTCAGAACACAGGTGCACAGAGGGAGCATTTGGGGAATTAATCCAGAATCAAATTATGTTTTCTTTGAATGTCTGAATAGGTACTCAATATTTTATGGAATAACCTCAGTGTTTGAGAAGGGAAAGTCAGTATTTAATAACTATAGCTAAAATATAAAATAATTGAAACTTACATTAGTCTGTCTTTGTGAGGACATTAGCAGAAATGTTCTAGGAGACAGGACGATGCCAGAGAAAGAATATAAACTGTGGAATCAAAAATATCTGTGTTTAAATCCAGGTTTACCTATGTTCTAGGCAAGATACTTAAATCCTCTGAAACTGTTCTCACGTCAGTGAACTAGAGATGATAATAATAGTACCTATCTTATAGGAATGTTGTAAAATAATAGAGATTATGTATGAAACACTTTACATGAGGGAGATAATTGGTACATAGTATAGCTTTTAGCATTGCTTAACCCTATGTTCTCTTGTCTTCAGAAATGGCAGTATATATAAGTAGGTACCCTTATAACCCCTCCATATGGTATGTAAATTACTCCTAAAACCACATACTTGGTCTATAAAAGCAACTTTATTATGATAAAAATAAAATAAAATTAATTCTAGGACACATGAGATATTATTCTCCCCTGATAGACTATTGAAACTTAAATTCAACACCAAAACACTTGAACATTATATTCGGAAAAGTTTTTATTATTTTAAAACCAACTTTATTGAAGTGTAATTTGAGAAACAATAATTTTACCCTTTTTGTGTATTGTTCCATGAATCTAGACATCCTGACAAATGAATGTAGCCATGTAACCATCACCAAAATAAAAATAAAAACAGTTCATCACCCCTCCACATTTCTTCATGTCTATGTGGTCAATCCGTTTCCACTCCCAAAGCCTTATACATTTTTGGAGCTTATAGTTTTGCCTTCTCAAAATGCCATAAACCATTACATGCTATGCATTTGTCTTACAAATTTGGCTTTTCTAACTAAGCATAATGCATTGATATTTATCCATCCAAATCCATGTCCAGTAGACTGTTTTCTTTCTTTTTTATGATATTTCACTGTATGAACACCCCAGAGTTTATCTAGGTGAAGTACATTTTGACTTATAAAATGTGAGGCAGTTATGAATAAAATCATCATAAACTTTCATTTACAAAGTTGTTTGAATACAAGTTATCATTTTTTAGGTAAATATCTAGAACTAGACTTGTCAGACTGTATGTAAATGTTTACCTTTATGAGAAAGGGCCAAACTGCTTTCCATGGTGGCTGAACAATTTTACATTTGAACATCCAATACATGAGACTCTCAATTATTTCATATTCTCAACAGTACTCTTTTATAAAATAGGTGTTTTGGGTTTCCTTTAGGTAAATACTGTGTTTGCCTCCTCCCACAACCACATCATACTTAAACTAAATTAAATAACGACCACCCTTGAGAGCCACCTAAACACAAGCTAAATAGGAATCATATAACTAAGGACATAAAGAAGAAACCACACTGAGAATGGTTGGAGGGGCAGAGATGCAAAATGGGCTATGTGTCAGTTAAGACCTACATGTGTCAGTTAAGAATCAAAAGAGTATGTCATTTGCAGAGGTCCCTACTGTGGAGTGAAGGGTCTAAGCGCCACACTGGGTTCTCCAGCTAGAAGCAACAGTGCCAGAAAGAGAAGTCTCCACAATAACTGACTGTGAAAATCAGTGGGAACCCCATCTGACTGGGACAAAAAGCTGCTCTAGACTCAGGTGTCCTCATAGAGAAAATGAGCACATACTCTCTCACAAATACCCATTCTAAGCCTCATCAAAGGGATAGAAGCCCAAAAAGTGTCAAAGACACACAGGATGAGACTGAAATACTCCTTTCTTGAGTATTCCCCCGACATAGGGGGTAGGAACAGGCTACTGCCAAATCTGAGTCTCCATTAACCTGGCCATGGTGATTCTCTGAGACACTGCCCACACAAATCACACACCTGACTTAAATCTCTTTCAGGAGCTTCTCCACACAAATAGTTGGCCTCAAACCATGCTGCAGAGTTTCCTAAAATCTCTCCAAGTTTCACAAACCTCATGTCCAACTCCAAATGAGCAGTAGAAGACTTCAACATGCCCTATGCCTCTTGCTAACCATTCCCAAGCCTGGAACTAGTAGCATCCAGCCTAAGTTTTTGGCATAGGCTCTTCTAGACACCTACAAACCCAGCATAGGCAGCTATCAACTGAGATCACTTTGAATGTTCTATTACATTCCACAGGCTGAGGACAGGCAGAAGCTAACCAGACCTGTACCAGAGCCCCTCCCAAGAGGCTCCAGAACCAATACACTCAATGGCCAGCTTCAGACTACACCAGAGCCACACAATTACCCCCACAAATGACACGCTCAAAGGATCAATTCAGCAGGCATCAGAGTCCCTCTAAAGTGAATCACACTCCATAGAGGTCAGTCCCTACACATCAGCTCATCCACTATAGTCACAGGCAGTCCTCACAGCCAGTCAACCTGAGGGTCATCCCTACTCACTAACATGCCAACATCAATCAAGACTCAACAAGAATAAAAAAGCACACACCACCCATACAGAGAACACCCTTGGGGCACTGAGCTCAGGTGAACAGGCAGAGCATGACATTGGGCCTTAAAGGACACCTTCTACATAAGGCCATTCTATCAAGACTGTGAGATGTAGCAGATCTACCTAACACATAGAAACAAATACAGGAATCCAGCCAAAATGGAAAGACAAAGAAACATGTGCCAAATAAAAGGACAGGACAAAACTATAGAAAAAAAGTAAATGAAATGCATATAAACAATTTACCAGATGCGGAGCTCAAAATACTGGTTATAAGGATGCTCAGTGAACTTGGAGTAAGAATAGATGAACTCAGTGAAATCTAACACAAAGAGATAAAAACTGTAAAAATGGCACCAATCTGAAATGAAGAATACAAAATAATAATTGAAATGAAAACTACCAGAAGGAATTAACAACATATTTGATGAAGTGGAGGACTGAATCAGCAATATGGAAGACAAGGTAGCAGAAAACATCCATTTAGAACAACAAAAAGATAAAATTAAGATAAAAATGAGGATAGTTTAAGAAACCTCTGGAACAACATAAGTATAACAACACTCACATCATTCAGGTACCAACAGGAGAGAGAGAGCAACAAGTTGAAAGTCTAGAGATGAAGATAGCAATGATATAGGTAGGAGCTTAGCCCACTTGTTTGTGCATCCAATTAGGACACCTAGACGATCTTCCAAAGAACAGTGTAAACAGCCAACAGAATCCCAGCTGGTATGAAATTTGAAAGCCAAAGTGTGCAGAGAACGCTTAAAAATGAGTATTAAGGAAATTTTTGTAGGCCAACAAGAAAGTCCCCAGGCCTTGTGCCTGAGACCACAGCTGCTGCATGAGCATCAGAGGAGAGCCTGGTCAGTGATAGGAGCCTTATGGCTCCCTCCCCTCCCAGAGTGGGAAAGTCACAGACCCATGCCAGGAGAGACCTGGGCACATAAAGTTTCCAGGGGGGGTGGCAATAAGGGTCACACTGCTGTTGGTACACACCAGC
>PVKM010013314.1:0-30610 GCA_004027735.1 Carollia perspicillata
GAGTTCCCCTACCCTCCACCCTCTGTGCACCACATTCAAAGATTTACTACCCGGAACTATGGGGAGCTGTTATTATTGATAATACACACCCACTCCTCAGTAACTCCCTCTGAGATCTCGATTGCTTTTTAATTGCATCCTGTTATAAGGACCTCCATCCCCCTTCCTGTACTAGTCTGCAGGGCATGCTACGTTCTCTTTAAGTCCACGTTTCTTTCTTTTACCCTCTAGGCACAAGGGCCAGTTCCCACATGCCCCTGTCCCAGACATGACCCTTGCCAGCATCAGGGGATCATGTGGTCAGGCACCCACCCTCAGTGGTATTTTCTCGGGGTTGCTCTGGGCAATCTGCAGTGTCATCTGCTGGTCTGCGGTCACTCTGGCTGCCTACCATCGTGGGCCTCAAGGAGACTGGTTCATCTTTTATTTTTTCTGAAGAGAGGCCCAGGTTTACCTATCTATGGGTATTATGCTTTGCTGAGCTGCTGGATCCTTACAAAATTGCACTTTGTTATGTACAGTACCCAGGTCCCTTGTCCCAGCTGGTCCCCACTCCCAGCTGAGTTCAGACACTCCAGATGGGAACCTCTGATCTAAGCAGTGTTCTGTCCCGCACGTCCCAAAGGTCCCCAAGCTTGCTCTCCTCAGCAGGATGGGGGTGGCTTGTCTGCCTTTTCTGATTTGAAAGAGAAAGAACTGCTTCCAGGCTGATTCACCCCAAGGAAATTCGAACAGACATGTTCTCTGTAATCTTTTCAGTTTCATTTTCAAATTTATTTTTACAGACAGCATTGGTGTAGCATTCTTGGCACTAACTTTTCACTGGGAGTAGCACCAGAAAAGGGGGTTTATTACATTGTTATTGCTGCTATAGAGTTTTAGAAGTAGAGACTGGAAGATATCAAGAATCGTATTCAGAGCCACTTCTTATTCGCCTGATGCCATAATGTTTAATGGAGCTAAATGTACAAGCACCTATTAGTTGTAATGTGCGAATCTGGAGAAGTTATCGCAAGGTTATTAAAGGTCATGTCATCCATAAATGGAAGTCATGTATATCATGTTATCGGAGACATCCCTGGATGGACAGTGAGTTGGTTTATTTTAGAGCATATCACAGAATGGCAGAACTGGGAGAGGCATTTAAAATAATCTATTCCAACACCTTTATTCTATAGATGAGCAATGAAAGTCCAGAGGAATGACATTGCTTGCCCAAGGTTACAGAATGACTTAATTACCTTTTTCCATAATGTGGTAAAGCTGTTTTTTGAACTGGCATTAATTTTACCACAGAGAGAATGTACTCAAAAGGAGTTTATAAACCATACAGCGGACAATGCAGGGAGAGGTGTAGAAACGGAAACCATGGCTGGAGGAGACTGGATATATATTGAAACTTGCCACTTAATAGAGCAATCTACTTCTTTTGATTTTAAAAGTAGGAATTTAAAAGCAATTGACATACATGTTATTCATAAGGATGCCAAGGAGACACGTTTTCTGAAGTGAGGCTGTGGTTGATTGTTTACATTTTATTGTTGTGTTTTGGTTGAACATTTGGGGGCCAACAGGGTAATCTGACAGCTGGTGACAGGCAGAGGTTCTGAGACGTGGGTGTCTTCTCAGCAGGATATGGGAAGCTGACCACAGAAACCAAGAAGATTCCCATTACGTACTAGTCATACTTTGAGAAGGCAACATTCATCATAATTTAAGGCTGTTTCTAGCAATCTTTTTGCATACAGCAGAAACATGTCTGTAACATTATCATCTGCCCATTCCATTTCTTTAAAAAACTGTTTCCCATACAAGTTGTTTAAGTCTAAGATTGGGTCCTGGAAATGGGCTGCTACGTAAAATCTGAATCCACAATCTGTTATAAGCAGTATAAACCTAAGCAAGTTATCCATTTTTTTGAGTCTAGTTTCCTCGTGAAAGAATTAATTAAATAAACGGATGCAGGGCACTCAGACCGGTCCCTGACACACAATACCTGATCTCCACAGGCGGCCAGCACAAATTACGAGGGGAGCTTGGTAGTCCCCGTCACAGAAACTGGAGTGAAGTCATAGCATAGGATGCTCAAGGAAACAAGAAGTTGCTTGAAGAAAAAAAAGAATATCTGAAATTGGCTCATTTCCGTGGTTGACATTGTCCGCTGTGCCCTGGCTGATTTCCTGCCTGCCGGATGTGCCCGTTTCTGACAGGCCACACTGAAGTCTCCAGCTGCTGTAGCGGGTCCGTCTACCGCCTCTTGACGTTCTTTCTGCCCGTTATGCCTTACAAAATTTGAGGCTTGGTTGTTAGGCTCATACAATGGAAGGATCGTTATGTCTTCTCAGAGATTTGGCCCCTTTGTTACTACACATTGCTCTCTATAGCCTTGATAATTTTCTTGGCTTTGATGCCTGCTCTGTCTGAAGTTAGTATAGCTGTAACTCTTCTTTTGATTAGTCTGAGAATAATATCTCCTTCTTTACCCACTTTTAAATCTATACGTGATTCTTACAATCTCATTTATAACAGCATCAAAAATGGTAACATAGTTACGAATAACTTTAATCTAGGAGATGAAAGATATACACACTAAAAACTATAAACCATTAATGAAAGAAATTAAAGAAGACACAAATAAATGGAAAGCTTTCTCTGTGCGTGGACTAGATTAACATTATTCAAATGTCCATACTACCCAAAATGATCTACAAATTTCATGCAATCCTCATCAAAACAGCAAGGTTATTTTTCACATAAATAGAAAAAAAAACTAAAATTACTATAAAACTACAAAAGGCCCTGAACAACCAAATAAATCTTGGAAAAGAAGAGCAACGCTGGGGGGATCGTACTTCCTGATTGTGAACTATATATCAAAGCCGTCCTAAGCAAAAATGATATTGTATTGGCATAAGACAGACACACAAACCAATTGAACACAACAAAGATTCTGAAATAAACTCATGTATGCATGGTCAGTTGATTTTTGACAGAGCTGACAAAGTTTTACTATGGGAAAAGAATACTCTTTTCAATAAATGATATTGGAAAAACTGGATATTCACATACAAAAGAATAAAACAGGGCCCCTCTCCTCCACAATACTTAAAATCAACTCAAAACATATTAAACACTTAAATGTAAGACTCAAAACCATAACATTCCTAGAAGAAAACATCAGCGGTAAACTCTGTGACATTGGTTTTGGCCACATTTTTTTGGATTTGACATCGAAAGGAAAGGCAGCAAAAGCAACAATAAACCCGTGGGACTACGTCAAAGTAAAAAGCTTCCTCAGAGCAAAGGGAGCAATAGAAAAACTGCAAAGGTAACCTGTAAAGTGAGAAAAAATATTTGCAAACCACATATGGAATAGTATGGGGGTTAATGTCTATTATACTTACAAGGGAATCCAAGAACTCAAAGGCAAAGAAACCAGCCACCCCTGCCTGTCTCTCTTTTCTTGTGGTGGTTTGCCCTGCACCCTCATTGCTCCTCTAAATCCCAGAAGAGTAGCAGCTTTTGCAGTCTCCCTATTTTACTTTGGGGGGACAGAGTGGTGCCTCCCAAGCTCCTCCCACATGGAAACAGAGAGTGACCGTGGGTGTTTTCTACCTAGATTTAATTAGCTTGTCAGTTTCCTTTGAAAAGCTTTTCTGATTTGAATTCCGCTCTCTCCCCTGCATTCACATTAAAAATGTCTCCGCTTCTCGAGACCATTAACGGTAGAGTATTTTGTGACATTGATAAAGCTGAGAGAGCTTGGAGAAAACGGACCAGGACATGGGTAATGGCAGCTAACAGATAAAAAGTCCCCCTTGGAGCAAGTTGAAGCTGGGAGGCTCATTCAGAATCTACCTGGTCTGTGGATTTTTGCAGGTAATTTGGAATTAGTATGTCTGGTTGGGGCAAGAAATCAACATGAGATAGATTTGTATCAGACCGCTATTAAAGAGGCAATAATTTAATTTGTGTAAGTGAATAAAATCATAACGAAATGTAAAAAAAAAAAGGCACCAAACCCAAAATAGTAGGGGTAAATTGTGCAAAATGATAAAAGGAGAAAGAAGGCAGTAAAATATCATTTAAGGATGCAGGGCATAGATGATAGGAATCCATGCTGAAGAAACTGAAAAGTCTCTTCCGGTTTATATTTTCAAGGACTTAAGGGTAAAACTTTAACCAAATTTTCAATAGACGGTAGGGAAAAGTTAAACAGATGAGGGGGAAAGCTGTGGTGTGAATTTTACTAAGAAACAGAAATATGGTGCATTTATTTATTGCTTGAATGTATTTTTATTTATTTCCATACTCTCTTTCCTTCCCCAATAATAAAGTTTTTAACTTTTATGTTCTCATACTACGTTCTGTTCATGACCTGAAAGCTGCAGTCTCCATCAGTTAAAGATAACTTCTAAGTGTCAGGTCAGTGGAGATTAGACGCGACAAATGCAGCAAAGTGAACGCAAGTCCTGTAGCCCTACGCTTCCTGTGGGACGTTTACTCTTTCCAATTCTTACAGTTCAATCAATCTGCTCCCATTCTTTTTTATTTTATAATTCACACAATTATTCTATTACCCCATTTAAGAAGTGTTTATTGGCTATCTTGTAAGCATTTTTTGGAGTCAGACCCATTCCCCTATTGCAATAACTAAAAATCTTTTATAAAAATCTGCTTGATTGCATTGGAGAGCTCACAGGTTACTGATGTTTCACCAGATATGTTTGGGGAAAGGAATAAGAAAAGGGAAGTGAGTCCAGTTTTCAGTGCTACTTTTTGATCATGGGATTTTACTTATTCCAAAGTGGAGGACTGCAAGGGTAAGAGGCTGAGTATGACTTCTCCCAACCCCTGTAGCTGAGAGAGGGGGCATGTGCTCCAGAAACCGCCCAAGTGCGAGAACGATGGAGAGTTTTAAGACTCTTCACTTTGGGCTGGATCCTCAAAGTAGAACCTCTGACTTAGTGTCCAGACACATAAAATGAATAATATGCACAAGGAAAAAATGCAGGGAACGCAAGGTAGAAACCACTGTGAGCTGCACATCCACCAGAAAAGTCCACGTTAAAAAGGCAAGTCACACCAAGAATAACAAGGATATGAAGCAACGAAAACTCTCGTAAACTGCTGGTTAGCATTTACAAGTGACACAAAATCGATAAAAATATCATCGATTGCAACCCTGACATTGCACTCCTAAGTATGTAATCAAGAGAAATGAAAACTGTGTCCACACAAAGGCCTCTGCGCAAATGTTCGCAGTCTCTATATTTGAGCGACAGCCAGAACTCAGGAGAAAACCTTCTAACATAGCGTTAAGAGGTATTGGATTATTAATACTCATAATATCATAATTTTATAATGTAGCAACATAATTACGCTATGCAAAGGAAGCCATACAAAAATAGGACATACTTTATTATGTTCCATTTAACGAAAACCCTCGAAAATGTTAACTACTCTGCAGTGACAAGCTCCTGGGTTTTCAGGACCACTGGTCATAAGAGAATGTAGATGAGGGGGCAGATGGGGTGATGGATGATCTTCATCTGAATTGTTATGATGGTTTCACAGGCACATACGTAAGTCAAAATCACTAAAATTTAAATTAGATATGTTAATTTTTGTATATCATGTTTAACTCTGTTTAAATAACCTTGTTCAAGGAAAAAATGGCACAGTGAATTGACTAATTGCTGCTATTTAAAGACAAAATAACCAGACTGGATAAGAAAAGTAATCCAAAGATGTATTATTTAAAGAAATATATCCATAATATAGATACATAAATAATGAGGAAAAAAGTGTAGAAAAATATATGTAAGTAATCTAATCAATTTTTTTAGAAATAACTGCCAAACAAACCCAAAGAAGGTAGAAGTAAAGAAATAACACAGCAAAGAAGAGAAATGTATTATCAAAATATGTTAAACCAGAGAGAGAGTTAACGTAACCTTTGAAAGACAGCAAGTATCCTTAACTACAGCAATAAAATATAATATGGTCGTTTCAGTAGATATGACACAAGATTTCACAAAGTTTCATGGCATCCAAGACAAAAATGCCCACTGTCTGCATTGGATGCTCTATCATAGTTCCCATCTGCCCACACAGGGAAAGGAAGAAAAAAGCCGGGAAGAGGAACTTCACCAGGAGCCAAATTGTGGGGTTGGACTGGGCATGAAAAAAACACCTTGCACTGGAAAAATGAGAAAATGGGAGTACAAGAATTAAACCAACCTATCAAATAGATATAATTCAATTTTTTTCAGATTTTAAACTTGTCCACAGTTGACATTGTTGAACTGTTTTATAACTGCCCACTGCTTATAACCTAGTACCGGGCATTTCTAGCAGGGAGGGAGCGGCCGTTACCTTCTCATCTGTTTCAATTTTCCATTCTTGTCAGTTACCTTTTCTTGGCTAGCCATGGAAAGTCATGCACGTCAAAGTTGGCTCATTTGTATTCCTGTTTCTAAACATCAAATAAAGTCATCCATAAATTAATTTTATGAGCAATTAAGTTCTTCCAAGTCAATACTTTCCAAATTGATTTTTCTTTTATAATCAAGACACAGTTTAGCTCCATTTTGCAACATTAGGCACAGCTCTCAGATAGTTTGCTTTTTCTTTGCAGTCTTCCCTTTCTCTTCATTTAAAAAAAAAAATAAAATAAACCTGGGGAGAGAGAGAGGACTTTGGAAGAGCTGGTGAAGGAGAAGGCTGATAGCATGACTCCAGGGAAGGAGTGTTTGGGCAAAGGGATTGTCATCGTGGAGGAGGGGCCTCACTGTGAGGGGATTTGTCAGCCACCGACGCAGCACTTGGACGTGGGGCAGGCGACGTTCAATATGTTTTAAGAACGTGAGTCAGTGGGATTTCATGGCAAAGTTCTGGCCTCTCTGTAAGTCTCCTTCTGATGATTCACTAAACATCTTTACAGAAGACTGTTTTAATTTGAGAGCTTTCAAAAAGAATGCTAGAAGAAAAGATGAGAAAGCAGGAGGTTCCATCAAATAGTTATGCCTGTTCTGAGAAAAAATAAACAGGGTTGAGGCAAGGAGAAGTAGAAAGTCAAGTACGACTGCACACGGTGACAGTGGAGATGAAATAAAGCAAGATAATATTAATCACTATACATACAACTATGATTACCGTTGCTACCTGTATTGAGATTTTTAGTTGTAGTAGACTTGGTTGTTTGTCATTGTTGTTTTGTTGGTTTTAGTGTTACTTCCATTCCTGTTCTACTTTACCCCTGCTTCTCATTTCTCCTTTTCATAAAACTCAGGCAGTTGGGATTGCTAAAACCTTTTAACTGATCCCCACAGGGTGAGGTTGCAAACCTTTGAGCTACAGCTCAGCGTTGGAATTTCTGCCCACATTGCAACATAGAGTTGCCTGTGCTGTTGACCAAAATCAAGGGCAAGACCCAGGTGTGTCAAAAACTTTAGATCGATTTGCTGAGCAGAAGAAGGCTAAATTCATTGTCGAAACAGAGTCTCAATGGCATATAATAAGGATGAGAAGAGAATGAGTCAGGGATATGAGGGGAAAACAAAACCAAAAATCATAGTACTTAATGATAAGCCTGCAGGGGTCACTGAAGAGAGAGCATTTACAGCCTGAGAAAACACGGGCGTGAGTTAGCATCCACGGATGGCGGGGAGGAGAGAGGAAAGCTGTGTGTACCCGCACACCTGCCCCTATGTGCACACTCTGGAACGGAGCAGAACGCACCCTGTGTCTCTCGTGCCCTTTACCTACATGGGGTAAGGTAAGTGACTCCCTGGGTTCACCCTCTGCAACTACACTGTCCTGCTTGGTAGGCACTGGTCACATGTGGCTGGAGAACATTTGCCATGCCACAGCCCGAAGAGGTGCGGCACATGTAGGGTCCACACGCTAGTTTGAAGACATAGTGCACACGTAAATGTAAAATACCTCATTAACAGATTTTTTTTCTAAACTTTTAAATATATTTTTTCCTTAAGTGTAGAATACATGGTTTGACATTACTCAGTAATTCCCTTTGCTTTTGTTTTTGTTTTTTTTTATTGTTTTTCAGTACAGTTTTCTGTCTTTTACTCCCATCCCAGACCACCCCCCAGTGCTCCCCATTAACAGATTTTAATGTTACTCACACATTGAAATGATGAAATTTTACATGTTTCATCCAAAATAAAATATATTATTAAAATAATTTTCAACTGTTTCTCTTCACCGTTTTAAATGTGTCTCCTACAAAAACAAACAAAAGTTGTCATGACTAGATTATATTTATGTTGTATAGACTTAAATGGGCATCTTTGTGCTCATTCCCTCCTCTAAATCTTGTAGTAAATGGACTGTAAGGAAATATGTCCCGTTATAGAAAATCAACCTGCTGTTGAGCATGGGAAAAATGCAGAATTAGAAGTTATGTCAGGCAACACTGGTCTGCCTCATGAGTTCCTTCTGTCCTTGGTATTTTCCAATCCATGTTGGCCATCTACTCAAAACAGAGGGCACGGTTGTAGAACAGGAGGGCGGAGAATGTCGCAGCAACCAACAGAAGTAAAATGCCACCTTGTCCTGATAGAGACCCAGCCCCGGTATCCAGGAAGCTGAGTGCATGTCCACACTGGCAGAGGGATGAGTCTCTGAGGGGCCATCACCCGGAAAAAGTGGGGCACTGGCTGCAAGGTTACGGTCAGTGCCTGTGCTTAAAAGACTTCAATCCATCTTCTTACTGAACATTTAAAGTTACTAGTCCTACAAAACATTTCATTCAGAATAGCTGATTGTTTCCTATAATTGATAAAATACGATATTCTAAAATTAAAGTATGTACATATCAATCACCAGTATGAATATTTTTATGAATATAAAAATGATTTCTTGAGCTTTTGACATGTATTAGGTAATAAAAATTGAAAAATATTATTAAGTCGTGGCTTGGCATATTTTGTTTGTTGACATAGTAATAAAGCATTTTTCAACTGTGAGTAAAATTGATTTTTGAGATCTATGTTCATGGAGTAGGAGGAAAAATTTTTCAAGAACCATTTAATTTTTAAATATTACAGACTTCGTAGAGAAAAACCATGTTATTAGCACTCTTCCTAAAGTAAAATCTCCTTAATTCATAAGAGTATTAAATTTTATAGAAGAGGATAAAATAGAACTGTTACAGTAAGCATTTTGACAAATCAATCGATATTTCAACTGAAATTATTCTAAAGTTATATTAATAGCCACATTTTGTTAAGTACTTACTGTAATGCCAGTTATAGTACTAGGGGTTTTGAATGCATTTTGTCATCTATAATGCAGGTTGTATAAAAGAGGTAATATTAGCCCAACTAAAGAGATGTCAAAATGAGTTCTGAGGTATGAAACAACTTGTCTGATGCCCTTCTTGGGACTCACAGAGCTGCAATCCCAGCCAAGCTATTCTGACTCCAAAGCCTTTGCTACGAACTTCCACATTACTCGAAACTTTAAGGGCAGAGAAGGAAACTTTAGAATAAATGCATATGTATCAAATTAAGTAATGGACAGATTTTTGCACTGATGTCTCTTAGTGGACTGTTAAGTCTGTTAAATCTTTGTGACAAGTACATGAATTATAAGATGGTACAGACACTTACAAAGACATCCACCCTCACGCTCTCAGATATGTGCCTACACAGTCTCCCACGCACGGCACTCCTTCCTCGATTCGGCTCGCATGATGGTAAGTTTCCAGCTCACCAGAGGTTTCACTTTGGTCTGATGAGAAGTGAGAGGCCATTTTTGTTCATTATAACTATAACGGAGTTTCTCAGAGCAATCGTGTTTCAAGTGTCTTTTACTAGTTCCCAGGGTTTAACACAAAAGGGTCTGATCGATCCTGTGGTACACTTTTCATACCAGATTTTTCTTTGATGGCAGGTTTCGAAGGACTGGGGTCCATGCTGCTGTCCAGTTACCCACGCATCTTAGGAGTTGCTCTCCACAGGAGATCAGGATTTGGAAGAACTTTCCTCTCTCTCTCCCTTCCTTTCTCCTCTCCTTTCTGACCCTTTTCAGTGAAACATGCTTGAATAATAGCTTCTATGGAAATCTTATTCTTTGAAGTTTCCTTCTTGGAGGAGGTAAATTTGCATTCCCTTTTCACATGGGCCTTTGCAAGTCTTTTCTCCTTCAATGGAAAATAACAATGCCCACATGAAATAAAAAATGCCACCCTCATTGACTTGACACCCTCATGGCCCGGCCCTCCCCTCCCTCTGTAGCGCACGGGTTTCTTCCTCGCCCATTTCCTGGGATTTAACCGCAGCCACCATGCTCTACCAGCCGGCTTCCTTCTGCCTTTCAACCTTGCTCCAGGCTCCAGGCTCAATGCTCAGTTTCTGTCAGATCTTGTAGTACTTGTGAGACCGCTGTGTCTGCTTGGGATCTTAAACAGGTATCAAAGTCTGTGCGTTTGTCTTCTTTCCCCCAAAAGTTGTAAGTTCCTCATACCAGTAACTGTTGGGGTGATAAGCCAGAAATCTGCCTTTTCTGAAGTTCCTTCACTCGTGTGGAATAATGTTCTTCTAGTCGCTCACTCCTTTTCCTGTAGCTGTCCTTGGAGGGTGCGTTCTGGCTGGGGGGGCGCTCCGAAATACATCTGGGCTTCCACCCTCAATGTCACCGGCATTAGCTGGCTAAGCAGTGGTGCCATGATAAAGCAAAACACATTCCTTCTGTTGGTAAAAATTTTGTCAGTTCCTCTGAGCCAGCATCATAGTATATAAGGAGTACATCAGCAAGTGTTTGATTAAATTAAAGGTTATTAAAAACACTCAATACTGAAATGCAGAATTCTTAAGAAAATGTAGTCTTCCTAATGTAGTAAAACTTCATATTTCACTGTTTGAATAATTGAGGGCTTTTCCCCCACAAATTGCATCCATATGTAAGCATTTAAAAAGCCATTTTTGTTCCATAGCACTCTGAAGGACTTTCACCGACCTAGTTTGAGGCGTGGCACTGTGTGTGCTGTCAGAGTCTCATAGATGCTGTGTCTGTTCTTTAGGGCAGCCATCACGAAGGACCACGGACCAGGGACTCAACCAACACAGACCTACCCTGCACTGTTCTTGGAAGCCGCAGGTCTGAGATGAGATGTGTGATAAAACCTACTTAAGTTTTTTTAAAAGTTCAAAGGTATCCACCCAGAAAATATTTCTTTCACTTAGGAGAATACTGTAATCCTTCTGGCTTTGAGTGAAGTTGCTCAAAATACAGAATGTTTCCTGAAAAAACTGTCAATAAGTGGTTTTGTTTTTCTATGTCATCTTAACCCATTTAAAGAGGCTACAGGAAATTTTATGTCAGAACAAGAGAAACAACACAAGGAATTATTACTGTCAAAAGACAGAATCTCTGATTTCTGGCTAGTCGGTGCTGAAAAAGTACCAGTACTTGTAAGATAGTGCTGAAGATATAAATTACTAAGAATTCTTTAAGGGATGAAATTGTGCTTCTTTCCCACATCCCCTCCCTGGTTCTTTCTTTTATGTAGGTGTCTCAGTTCTAACTTCAACCACACACATTCCCGCCCATGGGTATGTAAGCCACTACTCCGTGTGACACGGCCTGTTCTTCCACGTGGCTTCCTCTCTGCCCCTTGGTGATCATAACTGATGAGAAATCATTTCTTACTTCATTTCAGTTCCAAAGCACCCTCTGTTTTGCATTTTGTAAGCCCATATACTTATTTCATTTTTCTAATTAATAAATGGTTGGATAGACCTTTTAAATCCATGACACTCCCCATAGGAGAGTCAGTGTTTTTCTTGAGACTCGAGATAAATGGCATCAGCTCAAGGCTCCTCCTGGACTCAGGGCCAAAGTCATCTGTATTTTGGGATGGTTGTCTCACTGTTTTTAATACAGAGCTTTGTTTCCTAATTTCACAGAAGTCAATTATTTCTATTTACGACTTTGGACACTTTGCAGTGGATTCAGAATTCAGAAAAGAGAGGAATAGACTCCTTTATTGTCGACCTTAAATAGAAGACACGAAAAGATCCTCACCACTGTTTAAACTGCGGGACAGGCGAGCTTTCCACCTTAGTCACTGCAGGTCGCTTGCCGATCCGTAGGTTTCTAACAGGCACAAATGCCCTAATGGTGCCATGCTCGTGGTCGTGGCAGAATGTCAAGTAGGTCACAGGAAAACACTATTCGGAAGTATATTTAGTTAAGTAATTTAAAGCATCCTGTTTCCTCCAGGAATGGGGTGAGGCAAACCCCGGCGGGACTCACCTGGCTTGCCTACTGAGGCTGTTAATGAGTGCAGACTGCAGGACTGAGCTGCCTCGCGGCAACCACTCAAACGACGGTGGAAGCGTCCATTCCCACTGACATTCGGTTGACCCAGTTCTCCTGGTTTTTTTTGAGAGCTGATGTACCTCATAACCACTTTGTGAACATCATGTTAGTAATTTTCAGCTGGTGAAAATCTTTTATTAGAGAACATTTTATTACAACGACCTTCATGCTTTTGCATAAAAGCATGCCCTTCGTTCCGCTAAATGATTCTTTGTAATGATTCTTTGTAATCAATTCATTATATTTGTGGCTCTCTGAAAATACTGACAACTTTTATTTCCTCACAATCAAAGATTGAGCAGATATTTTTGTGCAAAATTTTGTGTGAAGCTTATGAATTTCACTTTTATATTTCTAAGCTAAGTGATTTCTTCATCAGGAACTATCAAAAATTTTTGCTAGAATGAATGTTGAATTTTGGCAATAGTGAAAAGTGTGTGAATAGCAGAGACCTGGCCAGAGCCATCTGACCTTGGACCTCAGAAAGAGACCACCAGCCGAATACACCAGGTCCAGGGGTGGGGTCAATTCCTTTCTCTGTTTATAGAAGTATGAAGGGTAGAACTTAAAGATTCCCCTGACAAAGGCAAGAATAATAGTATCATTGTTCCAGAGAGTTCTACAGATGGAGGTGGTAAAAATGATCATGAAAAGTGGTCAAGAATTTCAGACAAGCTATACCCTTCTGTGAACTTGTGAAAAGGCTTGCAGCTCAGAGTTTAAGGAGAACAGACCCCAGTCCAGCTCATCTTGCCTTTTAAGGTCCCACCCACAGTATTCCTTACCTGGCTCAACACTCCATGTCAATCAGAATGCGCTCAGCTGCAGGTGTTAGAAATCCATATTGGACTAACTCAAATTTCTGTGTAGGAAGGGCCCATAGCTGCAAGAATTAGGACAACTTCCAGAAGCCTCAGCTGCAGAAAAGGGGGGATCAAAGGTTCAATCGGATGACATGGAAACCACATGTGTGAAACTGTCAGGAGAGTAATTTCCAAAATGAAGGGAAGAGGGAAGACTCCATAATACACCGAGTCCATGACCCGGTACAGAAGGGACACTCACACCCCCATTGCTGTTATTGAACTCTCACCCAAAAGTGTGCAAACATCAGTTATGTCAAGTTTTAAGTAATAAAACATCTCTAAATATATTGCACTCTTCCTCCCTTCTTGGGAAATGATAGCGTACTAAATAATTAGTGTGTGTTATCACAGCGTGTGCCGACATTGGCAGTGATTGAACTCAATAACTCGTGCTTGACTGAAAACTTCTTTCGGAAGATGTGAAATGTTGCTTTCAGGCGTTGCAAACGGATCAGATGTCAGATAAATGATTTTTAATGAAATGATTTTACTGTATGTATGAACTACCCGACAATGGAATAAGTCTAATTAGCGAGTCGGGGAGATCACTCTGACACGCCGAGAAGAGCGATGACAGACACGTTGCTGGCAAACCCACAGCTGAGGCACATACATTATCATTACCGAACCGTAGCTACTGAGCCGACGGTGAGTGCCTGCAGGATGGCAGTAATGTTCGGGGGCCTGATACAAGCCTTCCCGCTGGGAGTGGCATCAGTCAAGGTTAAACGTTGTCAGGAAGTTGAGAAGATATGGGAAGAGGAAGTAATGTGGGAATAAATATCAAATCTAAAAGAAAGGATTTACTCTGGCTTTTCAGCCTCCCTGTTTTATAGCTATTATGTAATCCACACTTTTTTTTTTTCTGGAGACAGTGAAGGATGAAAAATAAGAAACGCTTAATTTAGTCCGTACAGGACTGCTCAGCTTTACAAGCGTAGGCAAACCGCTTAGTCAGTTTGTTTATTGCAGGGATCTCCTTTAGTCCCCCAAACTTCACCCCCAAAGTTTAGGAGAAGAGTGCTCTGTGACTAGAGGGAGATGCCCTCCCTCATGTCCCCCTCCGCGACCTACTGGACCTGAAGGACACCATCGGGACACAATCTGACCTAAATTCTGAGCATCTCTGCATCTCTTCCTTGCCAGGCAGGCGGGACCTACTACTCTCCTTGACTTGGGCCTCACTGCAGGACTGATGCCCAGTGAGCACACCCGAGGGACCAGGAAACAGAGGGCAGGCCTGTCCTCACTCATGGTGAAGTCGTGCGTCCCCAGCTCGGCGCTGCTCTCCAGGAGAATCCCCCCAGGCGTGCAGGATCCATTGAGGGGAGGAGGACACAGCTTGAAAATCACACTGACCTGCCAGCTGCTGCTTTTACTCGAGTGACACCGTGTCTTCTGACTCAGGAGACTTGCGTCTGTGTGAAACTGTATGGCAGGCTAGATTGTTTGCTTGTGGGGAGGGTAAAATTTCACTTTCTCACATCCTTCACCATTGTTGATAGCCACACCTCCTTGTGCTGGTAAAAATGTTATTACTAGTATGTTTTAATTGAAGAGAGAACACAGATAATAGTAAAACATAGCATTTTAAGAAAGAAAATAGTTTGAATGTGTTTTAATTTGTGTTTAATGTAATTTAGTGAATTATGTTTCTTTAATTTTAAAAGAGGCCATGGTTAAAATCAGCTCATAACCTTCCCAAGACTGTAACGGCCCCTTGTGTGAGCCTGCACGGCACCCCGAGACACCTCCCTGGCTGGATACATCTTTTGGCATCTTGTTTCAAGTGCTAACCACGGCCCACGCTGTCCAGTGGTACAGTCACTAAGGGCTCTGGGATGTGGTCACTTTGGCAAAATGAAACTTATTCTTTCATTTTGTATCTATAAAGGAAACATTAACCCAAGTGTTGAACAGCAGGCATTTGGGGAGTAATTTCCAGTAGTGATATCCTTTTGTCCAGGATAACCCTAAGCCAATAAACACTCTTTTAATTTTTTTCATCTCCCAGCCATTTTGCCTACACACAGAGAAAACAAAGAACAGGCATTACTGCGACACAAATAATCAGCTCAGTCACCACACAGGCAAGTCCCCTCCCTGTAAACACAGAGTCAGAAGCACAGAAAGCATATATAAATTTTGAGTTTATATCAAAATTATAAATATGAAGTATAAAAATGTTGGAGAATTTTAAATAATAGTCCAGTATTTGAGGTAAGCTTATTTTTCTTATTTTTATCTTTTTCCATTTAGAGACTGTGATATGATTATACAAAACTAAACAATGATTTCTCAATTAAATACAAGTCAAATCTCAAAAAGCTGACATGATTATGATCATATTTCAGAAGAATCACACAGATGAATTTCCTCCAGTGGTTCATGAATGGGGTGAACCACGTTTTAGTGGGAGCCAATTCACTGATGTGGCGTTGTTGGGATTCATACAGATACATGAGCTAAATACTTCTTGTAATAGATGCATGTTGTCAACATATATCTGGATGTATACCTGCATGAAACAACATACTGTTTTCTCTATTGTCTTATATATGCAACTGGATTCATTTTGAGAAAATGCGGACTTCAAGAGAGTTCAATGCCTATCCTTTCCTAGATGGTGAGTAAAAATTAAAAACTTACTTAGCTTTAACTTGCTAGTTCAGAAAAGTCTGTTTGAAATTAAAATTGAACTAAGGCATATACTTTTTTAAACCTATGTATGGAAACATAGTTGTATGTGTGGTGTTCTGCTGCGGTCCAGCCACAGCAGAATCCAGGGGTCTGAAGGTCGGTAAGGTGTTGGCAATGAGAGACAGAATAACCACACGACTCAAAGGACAGTGAAATTCTGCTCCACTTTATTGTACAGCAAGCAATATTTTATACTTTTATTTTTGGCAGAGATTAGCGCTTTGTGGTTACAGCTTTTTGCGTAAGTGGGTCAGTTTTAGAATTAATCATACAATTAAAGTCTGGTGACATCTGATAATATTAGGGAAAATATTTTGACCTTTAATATGATAGATGTTTTAATTATATTTTTGGCTTGTGTATAAGTTTTGGTTAGTAATAGTATTTTAGTTCCTTATCAACGGGTCTTAGTAACTGCTTTACTATAGAAATTTTTGTTTCTTAGTTAATATACACTAGGGAGGTCTTGCCCATGCCAAGTGTTCTCTGAAACTAAGACTTTTGTAAGATATATGTTGTCCCTTAATATTTGCTATTTTAACTCTCTATTTATTATATACTCTTGTAAGGAAAGGGAGGGTTAGTGGGTTCGGGAAACTTTTTGGAGACTTTTTCTCCCTTTAGGTGGATACTATAACCTTCCTGCTATTATATAGGCTGGCCCGTACTGTCCCTGAACAGTAGGTACTCTTTGCTGGATTTTTCTTTCTTTTTGACCTGACTTTTCATATCTAGGTCTTAGGGTTATGCTTTGTATAGATAGCTCAGGTTTTGTGGTAGCTGTAGGGTTATATTTGCTAGGGATTCTAGAGGTCTCTGCAGGGGACATGGTCTTTTCTTCCCCCTGCAATTCCCCTGTAGGAGAGGGATTTACTACGGGGATTTTCTCCCTCTACCTCCTCTCTGGGTGTCCAGATCTTAGGAATCAGCAAGCACAGTATCGAGCCACTAATGATTGCCAAAAAGAGATCTGCCCTCCTCTCCCCCTTCGTCATGCCACGTCCTTTCCTTAGAAGGTTGTCTCTCTGAGCTCATTCCTTCTCATGTCCGGACTCTGTCAGGCAACATGTGAAGGTGAGGACATGGCAGTGGATATGGGAAATATCAGGGATATACAAGGTACAGTATTGTCCAACCACTATGCTGTATGCCCGACACCAACACAAAATAATATTAAACACACACTGTAATTGAAAAATAAAATTTAAAAGAAAAGAGCAAACATTGTTGTATATTTTCCTTTATTTTTATTGTTGACACTATTGCAGATGTTCCCCTCGCCCCTTTGCCTGCTCCGCCCAGCCCCCACCCATTCCCTCTGACCATCGCCATACTGCCATCCATGTCTGTGTGTTCTTTGGCCAATCCCTTCACCTTCTTTATTTTCTTTTTTTTAAGATTTTGTTTATTTATTTTTAGAGAGAGGAGAAGGGAAGGAGAAAGAGAGGGAGAGTGACATCAGTGTGTGGTTGTCTCTCACATGCCCCCTACTGGGGACCTGGCCCACAACCCAGGCATGTGCCCTGACTGGGAATCAAACCAGTGACCCTTTGATCACTGGTTTGATTCCCAGGCTGGCACTCAATCCACTGAGCCATACCAGCTGGGGCCTTTCATCTTTCATCCAGTCCCCTGCTCCTCCATTGTCTTTTTTTTTTTGTTTTTTTTTTTAACCTAATTTTCTCTGTAAAACAGAATCATTTTCCTTCTCTATCACTAAATTTATGAATTAACCTTAATTGTGAATGAGAGCACTGGTCTGCCTTAGGGCAGATTTCTTAATTAAAGATGTGTATTTTAGATCTATAAAACAAATTGCATGAACTCCGTATACCTAGTCTTTGTGATAGTAAATTAAATGTCATTAGGAAGAATACCTTTCCTACTATATTTCTACTATAATATATATTTTAATACCATATTTCTTATAAGACATATCTGTCAAATATTTAAATTGGATTATTAATTTATTCCTGTAGCTCAGGGGCAGAGTTTAAATTTATATGCAAATGTCACAACTTCTAAAGGTCTGAATTCATCTAGTTTGTTGAAGTTTGACTTTGTATCAAAGATAGTAATGCATATAATCCCCTGAAATAGGAATGACATTCTCCAGTTATCTTTAGTATAATAACTGAGCAGAAACATTTGAATACTTATAAATGTGTAAGAGCTATTTTAGAATTCCATAAATATTTTATACAAGAGGGCCTTATAAAATGTGTTATCATTCACTTTCAAGTTGATATCATTAAATCTCAAGATTAATCCAAATAAATATCCTTTTGAACTGATTGTCAAGCACTAATAAACTAAAATTATTACTTATGCATAAAATAATGTGGAAAGGAAAAAAGTATTTCCACATAATTCCTGGTCAGAAAAAATTATATATAGGTGGGTCCATTCTTATTCAGAAATAGCACTGGAAATAATCCTACACCCGGAGTTACCCTATTTTTATAGCAACTATTTATAGAAACATAATCTTCATTTAGCATGTAATAGTCTTCTTAGATCTTCAGAAAGATAGACAGATGTTGAAGGCAGCTCCTTCCCAGCCTTAATATGATGACACTGTTATTAAATCATCCCTAATGGTTCTGTTTTTCATGATAAGTGCATTCTGATCCTTTTCTTTTTTGTAATAAATTTTTCTGCAGGTCAAACTGCCTCAGCCACTGGGCCGTGAAACCAGGTGGGGCAGGCCCTTGGCCTCATTCATCATCACCCTGCCTGTCGTAACTCACACCACCCTCTACGTTTATAGTAGACACTCAATAAATGTTTGTGGAATGAAAGAGTGCCCAATTAAAATGGGAAATAATGCATTCCCTGCAAGGGAGGTAATATTAGGTATGGACAGGCCATGTTTATAAACAATGAAGTAACTGAGAAACATGCAAGTCTCCAAGGAGGTCCCGAGGAAAAATAAAGCCATTCTGAGGGAGTTGGAAATGACTTTAAAGATGAATATAGTGAGGTAGAGTTTGCCATAAAATCATACAAGGCAATTCAAGGTAGACAAATTACAATATTCAGTGGCCTAGAGATATAGCATTGGCAGTAATGCCCTGAGGATCATAAGTATTAATAGCTCAGCATTTTCAGAGACCTGAACTGAAGGAGATTTGATTTGGGGGAAGACAGGGCTGTGTCATGAGATCATTTAGCTGGTCAAGTGTTCCCACAGCACATATTGGATAATCCATCTATGTCCCCACCGCTATGAAATGCCACCTTTATTTTTGCAGTTTATTTTGTATGTATTTTGTTCTATAGGTTGGACTTTGTATTAAACTTGGTTGACTTATCTGTCTATTTCTATACTATTATGTGCATGTTAATTCTGGCTGTATAATCAATTTGACTAGAGAGACTTCCTTATTATTCTCCGTTTTTAATGATTGGTAAATGAAAAGTGGCAGGAATGGATTTGGATTTGCAGAGAATGAGAAGTTATGGGCTAACTTCTGCAAGGTGTGAAAGGAGTTTCTAGGTAAGCTTACATAATGTGTAAGGTCAGGTTTGAGACCCCAACTATTACAGCATCAATCTGAAAATACTTCTCTCTTAAGTGATGTGACTTTTTCTCTCCAAGTCCTGTGTCAATCATGCTATTCTGATTACTGCTTTGACTCAGAATTCCAGCTGTGGAAGCTCAAAAAGCAGATGGTCCAATGTATCCAACGCTAGGTTGTAGAAGTTTTGAATGTCGGCAAAAAAAGCACCTGGATCATCACACCACTGGCTCAAAGCTTCATATGAGTGAAAATAAAGTCACACTGTTGGGATAGTGTACTTGATGAACCAAAGGAAACACCTGTATTTGTAAGATGGGATGTTTAGAAGTAAGAGAGTTCAAAGGAGGCATGATGATGCTAAGAGAACTGGATATCCCAGAATTCACTCTATGGTAATCCTTAGCGAGGAAAAGATTAGTGCTGTGTTCAATAAAGTAGATATTTCATGCAAATGGAAAGAAAAAAGGCTACGGTAGCAATACTTATGTCCAATAAAATAGACTTTAAAACCAAGGCTATAGTAAAAGACAAAGAAGGGTACTACATAATGATAAAAGGAACAATCCAACAAGAGGATATAACCCTAGAAAACATTTACACACCCAACATAGGAGCACCTAATTATGTGAAGCAAATCTTGATGGACATAAAGGGAGGGCTCAACAGAAATACAGTCTTAGTTGGGGATTTTAATACCCCATTGACTTCAAAGGATAGATCTGCCAGACAGAAAATCAACAAGAAGTTAGCAGCAAACTGACATAGTAGGTCAAATGGATTTAATTGATATCTTCAGAGCATTTCATCCCAAAGCAGCAGAATATACATATTTTCAAGCACACATGGAATTTTTTCTAATATATACCACATGTTAGGAGACAGAACAACTCTCAATAAATTTAAGAAGATTGAAATCATATCAATCATCTTCTCTGAACACAATGCTATAAAAACAGAAATCAATCACAAGAATGCTGAAAAGCACACAAAAATGCAGAAGAAGCTAAGTAACATGTTATTAAACAATTAATGAATCAACAATGAGATCAAGGAAGAAATCAAAAGATACCTCAAAACAAATGAAAATCAGAACACAAAAATCCAAAATCTGTGTGACACCAGAAAAGTAATCCTAAGGGGGAAATTCATAGTATCACAGGCCTACCTATTAAAAAAAACACCTCAAATCATCAGTCTAACTTTACACTTAAAGGAACTTAAAAAAAAAAACAAACAAAGACCAAGGTGAGTAGAAGAAAAAATATGAAGATCAGAGCAGAAATAAATGAAATAGAGTCTTAAAAATAACAATACAAAAGATTAATGAATCCAAGAGCTGGTTCTTTGAAAAGACAAACAAGATTAACAACCCTTTAACTAGATGCATCAAGAAAAAAAAAGAGGACCCAAATAAATAAAGTCAGAAATGAAAGAGGAGAAACAACAACTGACACCAAGGAAATACAAAGGACTATAAGAAAATATGAGGGAAAACTACACACCAACAAACTGGACAACCTGGACAAAATGAATAAATTCCTAGAAACATACAGTCCTCCAAAACTAAATGAGGATGAATTAGCAGATTACACCTAATGAAATTGGAGCAGTAATCAAAAACTCCCAACAAACAAAAGCCCTGAACCAGACGGCTTCACAGGTGAATGTTGCCAAACATTCTGAGAAGAACTAACGCCTCTGCTTCTCAAACTAGTTCAAAAAATTTAAGAGGACAGAAGTCTCCCAAGCTCATTTCACAAGGCCAACATTATCCTATTCCAAAAGCAGATAAAGACACTACAAAAAAAGTTTTGGTGAGATTTATATACAGTAATCTATGTTTTAAAATTTACAGGTTTCTTTCATTTAAATTTTAAATTACTTTTGCAAACCATTGAAATCAACACAAAATCATAAATTTACTGAAAACATTATGAGAATTTTTTTGTGATTGCATGTCTTAGTGTATTTAATGTGAGGCCCAAGACAACCCTTCTTCTTCCAGTGTGGCCCAGAGACGCCAAAAGGCTGGACACCCCTGCTTGAATCTACAGCATGCCAAGATAGTGTCAGGGTTTCAACGTCACTTAGTATTGGCCACCTTTTGGTCTATGTTTCAGTCATCCAAGCAAAGAGACCTATAGAGCCCTTCCTAACCCCTCAAGCTACAACATTAGGTGCAGAATCACTGCTTCTTAGGTCAATATGAATACCTTTGATCTTATCCAGCTTTATGTTCTTTTTACCATTCTCCCCACCCTGGATACCTGTTCCCACCTCTAGTCTCCAGACTTCTGCTTGAATGAATGGAAAAAATCATACAACTCATCTAGTGTATTGTGGCCTCTCATGGGTCACCATTATGAATCACCTTTTGGGGCTGCTGTAACCTGAGTCTGATCATAAAGCTATCAGCAGAGGAATCTGTGGCAGCTCTGTGGCAGCCTTCTTGGGCAAAACAGAGTTAACGGCCTTAAAAATGGAACTGTTGCTTCCACTGGCAAGAAGGCTCAGCAGAATTTAGAGATCAATGTCTCCAGCTTCACTGGGATCTGCCTCTATGTCTCCATTCCAATTTGGAGGATCTCTGCTCTTCCCCATCAATGCCCTCACTTTCACAGCAGACACTCCGAGGGTTGGGAATCCCATTTCTGTTTCAGAGGGATGAGGCTGTGGACCTTTCCACTGGGCAGTTACAACCACCCTCCCCCTGCCTGACAAGGCATGGTCAAAGGAGACCCTAGACCTGCCTGCACTGATCTCTTTAGGGCAGTATGCTAGTTTTCTGGAATTTATTTCATGCTCACCAGCTCTGCTACTGGGAACTAATTTTTAAACACGTTTTTTAAAGAAATATGAGTTGTAGAAAATTAAATAAATGTGTGCAGTATTTATCTCTGTATAGAATATAGCAAAATAAACTATTTTGCAATGTGAGATATTTAAGCAACTTGACATTATTTTCCCCACAGTCATCTAGCTTATGACTTCCAACTGTTTAATTCTCTGTGGCTCCAATAATATTTCAACTCCTTATTACCAGCTAAGCTGAGCAGTTTGTCATACATTAATAAAAAGATAATAATAATGATAGCACTTAAGAATGGACAACCATGTAATTAACTTTGAATTGTTTGCACAAAAGATAGATAAAGTCATTACATTCATTGTGGAAGTAGAAATAATGGCTGTTAATTATTTTTATAAATGCTTGTAGTGCCTTTTAAAGTTAATAGATCACATATAAACCATTTTCGAGTTTTTATTGCAGTAAAACTAAATAAAAGAAGCTAAAAATTTCAAGGATTCTTCTATATGTTGATATTTTTCTGTCTGGTTTTCAACTAAAATATTAGCACGAAGCACCTGCTTTAAGATGGTACCTAAGTCCTTGGCTTATCTTTTCCCAGTTTTCTACAGAAACAGTCTTTAAAGTTTGGAAGAAGGAAAGATGAAATACCATAGTGGCAAAACAAAGTAACAACTAGTTCATATACACTGAGCAAACTTCCCGTAAAGGCATAGCATGTTTAACTGAAAACAATGCCCAAGGAAAAAGATACCGAGAAAATCTCCACCAGTCAGCAGCAAACACAATGAGCACACGTTTCTTCCTCTTTATTTATCCTTCTCACATCGGCATTTTCTACCTTGAACTTCAGAAATCAGGGCGCGTTTCTTCCAGGAAACCAGAAAATAAACACAAGTCTCTTCTGGATGAATATGTTTTGAGTCCCCACGCATTCTTAAAGCACTTTCTGCTCCTGCCACATACAAAATCAAAAATCCTCCAAAACAACAAGCATAAAGAAACAAGTGTCCAAAAAGCAACACTGAATAGGAAGATCATGGAGGAAAAGGGTCGGTGACTGGATTCGGTGGAAACAGCCTTTTGGAAATCGCTCCCACATTTTTGAGGCAGCGGAGGATGGACTGGGTGAAACTTCAACCCGTAGCTCCTTCAGAGGGTTAGCAGCCGTGTCAGTCACTGGAAACCGGGCCACGGACACCTCCCCTGAATGTCTTTCCATAAGAAGAATAAATAAGAATAAATACTCTTCATGTGAAAGCAGAGATCCCTTCCTGACTATTTGCATACTCTTGGGAAGGTGACAAGGGCCCACGAAGAATAATTACAAAAAAACTATAAACTGAAAAATATTAAACAAACACAAAATCACATGACAGGTCTCATCAAGATTGCTGGAAAAAAGTTTTGTGTTTAAGTTCTGTAATAGGGATACTTAAGATACTCTGGTTTCTCCACCTTCTTCCACTCAACATAATATCTCAGGTGTCAGCGTGTTCTGCAGGCAGTAATATGTTATCCATTTTGATGGCTTCATAGTGTTTTGTTATATGAATGTACCATAATTTCTTTATGCATCATACATGGACGGATACGTTAGTCATTCCAGGTTTTCCATTTTTTAAAAAGTACGATGCTCCTATGAAAATTTTATCTGCATATTTAGTTGCACACAGGTGCACTCTTCTGTTGACTATATACCAAAGGGAAAGCAATTGGCACGTGAAGTCTGTGTCTCCCACCTTACCAGAAACTACTGAGTTCATGTCCCGAGCGGTTGCCTCCGTGGGAGGCTGACAAGCACTTGGCGCTTTCAGACTTTTTAATGTAGATTTTCTGTTTGCTGCTCAGAGGCAGCTCTCTCATTTTAGTTTTACTTTGTTTTCCTCCAATTGTGATGCCTCTGAGCCCCTACTTTACGAACTGTATAGCTACTTGGTTATCACTTCTGTGAAATATCTGCTCTGCTCTCTTCCTCAATTTTCCTCTGGCCTAGGCATCTTTCTCTTTATCAACTGGTAGATGTTCCTCATAGCTCATGGATACAACCTAATGGTCCAAATACACATTATGAATATCTACACTGTGTCTGTCACTTGCTTTTACTATTTTAATATTGCATTTGGATAAACAAGAGATCACCATTTTAATGCATTAAAATATATCATTTTTCTCCTTTACAACTTTGTGTACTTTGTTTAAGATATTCTTTTTTACTCATCAAATCATGAGGGCATTATCCTAATTATTACATCATTGCATATATTTTCATAGTTAGGACCACAAGTCATCTAAAATTCATTTTCAGTCACGATGTGAAGAATGGGTCACGTTGCCTTTTGCCCTGCATTACAGCTTGGTAGCGTTATAAAACAGACCCAGGATGGGGAATGATGTATAATTACCGAATGGACCCACACTTGTGCTCTAGGGGTCTCCCATTCTATGCTAGGTTCACCTTGCCTGCTGCCAAGGAAAGACACCTCTCAATGCCAGAGATTGGTGAAAAGGAAATGGATTATTTAAAAAGTTATAAAACTTAAAAGTAATAACTTAATGTCTCCATTGAGAACCCAGGGTCCTTT
Source organism: Carollia perspicillata (assembly GCA_004027735.1). Taxonomy (NCBI): domain Eukaryota; kingdom Metazoa; phylum Chordata; class Mammalia; order Chiroptera; family Phyllostomidae; genus Carollia; species Carollia perspicillata. The sequence continues at coordinate 24,833 of PVKM010013314.1, forward strand.
AGAATACCCACAAATCCACAGTCCTTCCTTCCCCTTCTGCCCAGTCTGGGGTACTGCATCTCAGACAAAGAAATAAAAGTCTGTGGTTCTTCTGTGCCCAAGCTGCGTGGTCCCAAAGAGACACCCCATGGCTGCCACACCTGGGTTTAAATCCCGGCACCAATCTTCCTCTGCTGCACCATTTCTGACTCCTCCCACAATTGGCCACAGCTGCCAGCATTCCTGTATTTTTCCAGCTTTACTGGGCTGCCATAGTAAGTCTGGGCATAGTAAGTGGCCCAGTGGTGTGGAGCCAATCACCTCCAAGCTCTTATGCAGGCGCTGTAACCAGGGGGAGTTGCTTCCCAGTTAAGTACTGGGTGGAAGTCACTCCCATCCCCCTGGCTCAAAGCACGGCCACAGCTGTTTAACATATCTGTGAAACCAGTTGAAGGTTATAGGTATGTTAAATGACCGTTCTAGAGGTTACCTGCAAAGCTGTTGCTATACAAAACAGCTCTCCGTGTTCCTGCTCCATGTGTCCCTTCCCCCAACTCACACCTGTCAGGGGAAGGGGTGAGGACATCTTATATATCTTTCTTATATTTCCTGGATGCCGAGTTCTGGACCCCATTACAAATCCCCCTTTGAGCTGCCCCTGGCTGCACCCCATTACAGCAGCACCAATAGGTAAAGTGACTCTCCTCTTTTCAATGTCTGTCTGTAGCATCTTTATCACAAACCAAGTCTCAGTATGTTGGTGAATGTCATCTTAAAATACCATGCTGTCTTCGCCAAAGTCACTTTTATAATTAAGATTTAAATTTTTGTATAGTTGAAGATGTGCATGCAGTTGTAAAAAATAATAAAGATGCCACGTAGCATTCACTTATCCAGCTTTCTCCAAAGGTAGCATCTTGTAAAACTCTATCACAGTATCACAACCGGGACATGTATGTTGTTACAGTGAAGATACAATGCATTCCCATCACCACAAGCATGAACTCGAGTGAACAGAGATCGAATGCCTGTGTCTAGAGAAATGAAGCTGAGTTCTGACCCCTTTAAACAGCAAGTCATGCTCACTCCAAGGCACAGGGACACGACTTAGAATGTCATGATGCCCCTCATTCGGGCAAGTAAATAAAGCCAAATGATGTTTCCATTTTTATGTTCAAGACTTATTAAAATGTATAGTAATTTCTACCATTTGGTCAACTTTTATTACTTAGTCATTGTAATAAATCAGTCCAGACTACTAACTTGGAAACACACAATCATAGAGATTTTTATTGTATTTTTATATATTACTTTTTAATAGAGACGTGATGCAGTTATTATTGAAATAATTTAAAGTATAAAATATGTTTTGAAACAAAAATGAAACTGATGATGCAAAAGATGCTAATTCTACACAGTCATTTGTAATTCTTTTGTAAAATAGAATAGGAGGAAGGTCATGGGTGGAGGAAGACCTTGACCTTGACCAAGACTTGTTCCTGGGAGGACTCCTTTTAGAAGAGACATACTGAAATTGAGGACCTGGAAGCACGTTTCTTTCATTGCACCTGTGCACCACAGTTTGAATGCTGCTGCTGGAGGGCTTCTCCAGGGATAGGGACAAACTGCGGAGCCGTCATGAACAGACCTCAAAGGAGGGTTATTTCGGTCAAATTAGAAGATATGAATGCAATGTACGGTCATGCCACGTCTACAATTTTCTAAACAGACAATTCATTATTGCACACAGACATAATTAAGCACGTTTGTATGCACACATATGATATAAAATATATTACATATTAGGAAACATAAAAGTATGGAATGAGAAGGGTAACTAATGTTTCAGAAATTTGATTTGATTACCTATGATGGTCATTCAGGTGAGATCTACTCTATCTTTAAATTTATATCTCATCTAAAAAGAAATAAAGTCTGAAGTACAAAGAAAGTGGAAAGAAGAAAGGAAGCCATACAGATCAAGTTGATTTTAAAACATTCTCAAAAGATAAAGAATGATGCCATCCTAGAGAAAAAATAGAGGATATATCACCCATGAGATGCACTACACATGCGCAAAATACAGAAGGCCAGGAAAGACTCCATGCTGCGCGGGACGGGAAGGCTGGAGCTAACACGGAGATGTGTTAGCTGCATGCTCTTAAAAACGCGGTAAATTCAAAAGTAATCAGAATGGAAAAGAACATGTTTTATTTCCTTATTTGTTTAAAGTTGCAAAGTCACACATGACCAAAGAACCAAGATCTTTTCCATAAAACCAAGAACCTATTATTATTGTATAAAATAACTACATTGTCATGTATAACTCAGTACTTTTTACTAATCCTACATTTTTCCCAACAGAATTTTTATCTGTATTTCAAAACATTATGTTGAATAGTCAATCTACAAAATGTTTAATCATTTGTAGTATGATCAGAGCTGGCTAGCAATTGAACAAAAATACTTCAGTAAGAAAAATTATAGCTGAAGAGCAGGCATACCTATAAATTTGACCTTTGGAATATCCAGAAAGATACTTGAAAACTCATTCCCATAAGAGTCTCTGAGAAGATGCATTTGCCTGACTAATTCTTGTTCCCTGCTGTGTCTGTGTACTATTAACTATTTCCCAAGAATAAAAACAATCACCAAGGTTATTGGTTACACTCGAGTGGAGAAAATAAAGCCATTACAGATAACCAACTGTTTCTTTGTATTTCTGTGAGTAGGAGGGGGTGGATGTCCAACTTCAGTGTGGGGCGGATTAAATGCTTTAAGCCTCGTTTCATAAACAGGGCAGATTAACTAGTCTCATAAAAGCTGAAATAAAATTCATAAACACAAATGAACAGCTGGTTTACAAATTTCACAGTCTGATCACTCTCCAGTTTCACTAAATGAACAGCCAACAGTGTCCTCAGACTTTGTGCAAACTGAAGACCGTGAATCTAGCTCAGGAGGCTAGGAGGGGGCTTCTGTGGTTGGGATGTGGGGACCCACATCCTCTCTGGAACAGGGTGTCGTGTGTGTTGTTGAGAAAGCCTTTTTATATTATTTCCATGCTCAATGTGTCCACCAAGGTGAAGGTGACTTGCTCTGAGGGAAGCTCTAGGCTTTTCATCTAATCAGAAAGTCCTCAATTACTTCTCCTTTTGAGCCATTCTTTCCCGGAAGAGTCCGTGAGCAGAGAGAGTCCCTGGTGGATGGGAAAACAATGGGGAATCCTTTTATAAAAGTCAATTCCACAGGGCAGGGTGGGGGGGCGTTAGGGTGCCGATTTCCTAGCTCTGGTAACCGCACCATGAACATTGGTTTAATAATATTGGGGGATGAGGGGGAAGAGGCATGCGTGCACTCTAACCTTGTACTTGCAACATTTCTTTAATGTCTAAAATTATTTGAAAATAAAAGTCTTTAACAATATGATTCTCTAGTATTAGAAGATGAGCATTTTACCTCCCCAGTGTCTAACTGTGGGTTATTCTCAAGAAATAACTGAGTAGTCTCCAGGGCTGTTAAAACCTTCCTTCACTCAGCAAGCGTTAGATCCTGTGCGGTTGATACCCTTTCCTTGAGAACGGATAAGGGTCGTTATTGATCAGTTTGGGTTTATAACTCTGAAATCCTTCTCTGAAAGAAAAGAACCACTACTTTGAAAGCTCATCTGGAGTCTGCTGGTAGGCATCTGCTACACAGCAGATGTGTTTGTGGTATTAGCTACTGATGACTTGTTCTTACCGGGAATACAATGTCTACATAAATGGATGTGCTTAAAACAGATGAATCCTGAGGGTGTGAGCGAGCCTGGCTCCCTGCTTTCAACTCCACCATCTAGCACTGTGCATTGGGAAGATGATCACATGCTTCCTGTGTTAAAAATGATTGAATCGAACAGATAGATCTCAAATCTTGTCTATGGCGATAATCCAATCTTGAGTGTCCCTTCAATATAAGGTTAATGCAGTTTCCTGAAGGCTCCTGTGTATTTCTTTTTGGGGAGGAGGGGTAAACTTACCTTTTTGTTTATAATAGTATTACATGTTAACTATAGAAAATTTAGAAATATTATGATGAAAATAAAATTCACCAATAACTCTACCACCTAAGGTTTAGCATGTTTAACATGTTGCATTGTTTCTCATACTTTTTTGATCACTGTATGTTTTACAAAGTGTGGGGAGTTCTTTACACCACACAGAGGATTTATCTTTGCTGAGTCATTGCTGAGGTATAGTACACTACTTCCTGTCCTAGATAACTAGAACCAAAATATTTTACTTGTATAAATTTTCCTTTTAAAATATATATATATACCAATTACTTACTCCTAAAACCCCTCCGCCATTAAACTCAAGTCCCATCCTGAGTTAGCCCATATTACCAGGAGGCAACTGAGACTTAGAAGGGAGAAACCAACTTGCCTACGCTGGTCACAGAAAGTGACATCAGCACTCAGTGACAGAAGTGACATCCAACCCATGAGGCCTGTGAAACTGTTTAAGGATTATTTGTAGATGGTACATTTTTTTACCTGCGCCATTTAATGCATTCACTTCTAATTAGCAGGAACTGGTAGACATTGTCATCTTTTTAGACAAGAAGAGTTTTATTTGTTCAGCTGTTACACTTGCTGAGACTAGACTCCTTCTGCATACAAGGGAAATCTTTATGTACATTTTACTCAAAGAAAGTAAGCTGAGACCTTGGGACACAAGATGCTTAGCCAATCTCTCCACTTGCTTAATCCACTATAATTGAGGATAATCACTCACTAAAGTAGTAGCAAATTAATTAATCTAATATCTAAATCCACCAGATTAAGATTCATACAATTTCAGAAGGATGAACAGGCGTATTGTGTTAAATAATTTTTTGTGTGTGAATAAACAAATGAATTTGAGAAGGGGAAGGTATTCAGACTTCTTAAATATTTTTATTGAATTTGAGTTACATTGGTTAATAAAATCATGTAGGTTTCAAGTGTATAATTCTATAACCCATCATCTGTGTATGGTATTGTGTGCTCACCACCCCAAGTCAAGTCTCCTTCCGTCACCATTTGTCCCCCCTTTTCCCTCTTTTCCCTGCCTCCGCACCCCTTTCCTTTTGGTAACCACCACACTGTTCTCCGTGTCTATATTCCCTTTTATTTGTTTAATCCCTTCCCCCATTCGTGCAGTCCCCCAAACCCCCTTCCCTCTGACAGCTGTCAGTCTATTCTCTGTATCTAAGAGTCCATTCTTATTCTGTGTGTTTATTTTGTTCATTAGATTACACAGACTTTTATTTTTAATGCATTAAATATTTACCATATAAAATGCCAATGCCCACTTTCCCAATTCACTACTTTTGCTTTTCCCTCTGAAGTTAATGACTATTTTAGAATTTTAGTCTAGCCTTATATTTGAATATTTTTACAGCATTTGTTTAGGTCCACACACAGTATATAGTATAGTTCTTCAAATTGTATTTTGCAAGGCTTTGAGGTTTACCTGCACTGTTTTATGTAGAATTATATCATTTACTTAAGACGCCGTATACCATCCTATTGTATGAAGCTCTCATGTCTTGGCTGTTCTGCTGGATGAAAAGTAAGGCTGCTTCAGTGTGTCCTTATTCCAGCGCATGGTGTAATGAAAATCTGCCTTCTCATCTCTTTAGATACGTGTGTGACCAGTTCCAGGAAATAAGACACGAATCACTTGCTCATTGCATACTCTCATTCTCAACGTGAGTAGATGTTGTCAAGTTGCTCTCTGTATTGGTTTTATCAATTTTCATTACCAGCAGCACCGC
>PVKM010013315.1:0-30452 GCA_004027735.1 Carollia perspicillata
TGTACTCAGTACTCCTTAGCTGTCAGCATATCAGTGCATGACTACCAACCAGGAGGCCCCCCGGAGCGTCCATGTCCAGGAGGAGGTTTTTATCAGGGTTTCATTACACAGCCACGGATGATGGGATCATTGGCCACATGATTAAACTCAGTCTCCAGCCCTCCTCCCTTTCCCACTTGGGAAATTCCAAGGATTGAGAGGTTATGTCCCAGGAACCAGGGACAAAGATCAACCAAATTCTTTATTATTCATACAACATTAAGGAAGTTTAGTAAATTGAATGGGCAGCAGTGGACAAGAAAACATTTCAAGATGAAGGGTATCTAAAAATAAAGAAGCCAAAATAAGTCTGGCATAGTCATGGTGCAGTGGAAACATGCTCCCCCCCCACCCCGCCCCACTCCCCAGCTGATTGGGCTTTGCTGTATTGGAATATACCAGCCTTGAAGTCAAAATACTCTTGGGGGAACTCAAGAGTTAGAACATTTTTAGTTTTAAGTTCTAGTTAATAAACTTAGTAATTAATGCATGTAGAAAGCTATTGTTCTAAGAACTGGGATGATGAGACCCACCTTGACTCCAAGAGACCCTCAAGCAATTCGACCTTTGTGCCTAGGAGGACTACGGGCGATCAAGATGGTGTCTGAGTCATTGTGCTCCAGGGAGAGAATGACCATCTGCTGACCAGGGTGCAGATAAAGAATCAGATGAAAGGATGCCAGGAGAATTGCTGGACTGCAGCTTTTATCTGGTTAACCTTTTCCCTGAATTCCAAACCCCTTACCTATTTTTTTCCTGAATTCCAAACCCCTAATCTACACTTTTCTTCTCCTTATAAAAATGGTCCGTTTGAGATGAGACCTACCATAGTCTTTCAGGGTTCATGACCTGCAGTCTTCTCAGATCGCCAGCCATCTGAATAAAGTGCCCATGAAGATCCAATCCTTGCCTCTATTTATTGGTTTTGGTGGTGATAGGCAGCTCAAACACCAACTGTTCTGGTTTCAAGACCAGGACTTTGACTATGATTCTGTTATTCGATAACTATGGTGCCATCTTGTGGGAGTATAGGGATTGTTGTAAATTATCTTAAATCCTTTCTAGGAAAGGGGGGCATAATTCAAATAGATATAGATACAACTTAGTGGATTAAAACAACAAAATCTATTATTTTTTTACAATACTGTGGGGTGATTAGGCAGCTTTCCAGCTCCACTGCATTCAGCTGGCTGGTGGCTAGGTCGAAAGCTCCAAGAAGGCCTCCTTCACACATGGGGTTGGAGGGGCCTTGGTGCTGACAGCTAGGGTACCTCAGTTCTCACCTACACAACATCTCTCTCCAGGCGATATCCCATCTTCCAGTGCTGCTCTCTATGGCCTCATGGCATCAGGATAGCCTGGACTTTTGACAGGAAAGCAAAAGCAGAAGCTGCCAGTTGTGTTGAGGCCCAACTGTTTCCTACCATGTTCTATTGGTCAAAGAAAGTTACAAGGCCAATCTAAATTCCAGGGGAGGGGAAATTCCAGCTTGTTGCATGTGTGTGCAGGTAGGGGAGAAATCATTGCAGCCATCTTTGGAAACTGGACCATATCCTCTGACTCTCCCTTTACTCATGTGAAAATGGATATTTTATTATCTACTTCAATTAGATGAGTGAGGTTAAGAGACATATATATGAAACACGATAGCATTTTAGAAATTGTAAAGTGATAAACAATTATAATATAGGTAGATGATAAAGGCAGATTGGAAGAATGAGAGATTGTCCAGGACTATAAAAGGAGATAGAGGAGGTTATTGTAATATTAATAACATTTATTGAGCATTTGTTATGTGCCAGACATTATACTAAGTGCGTTGCAGGTATTGTCTTCTTTAAATCACCATGACAACCTTAAAAGATGGATATTTCATCGCCATTTTACAGAAAAGGAACTGGAGGCAAGTGGTAGAGCCAGAATTTGAACTCAAATTCTGTTTGGTTCCAAAGTTTTATCTACTGTACCCAGAGTTCTTTTATCACTTGTATCATAATCACTCAGCAATTAGGTAAGGGGAGGTAGCACCTACCCCAGAACTACTGAAACAGAATTTTCGAAGGCAGAACCCAGAATCTGCATTTTAACAGCCACAGTAATGTGGGAGAAGCATTCAACCTCACTGTGTATAGTAAGCATACAAAGGTTTTTCAGTAGTTCAAAGACAATAAGAGGACCACCTTAGAGAAAATTTAGGATTGCAGATACAGGAGAAAAGGAGTAAGAAAAGTGCCTAACAGAGAATAATGAAGGGCTTTCAAAAAAATAATAATTATGCTTTCTAGAGGTTGATGCTACAGCTGGGAAATAAAGTGAGACTAGAAAAGTTAGAAGCTTAACCCAACGACTTGCAATGAACCAAATTTACATTTTGCTTATTAATTCATCTACTTTTCGCTTTTTTGCCTTTGGGCTTATTTCCTCTAGAAAACAAGTCCCATCTTCACCCCACCCACCTTGTCTAACATCTTTTCATTTCGGGTCTGTGGACAAACGTGTGTCTCCTCTGGGAGGTGTCCCACATGTGTGCTGCACCTTCCTCCGTCCTATCATTTATGGGCCCTATATTGGAAACGCTGTTTATGTTCTTTCTTTGGCACTAGACCAGAGACCCTTGAGGGTAAGGATGGTGTAGAAAGAGAGGAGGGAGAAAAGGAGAGATTAAGAGATGGGTTTTAGAACCACTGAATGAACATAGGAGGTGAAGGAGCCACTGCTAAGTTGCACCTTGAGATGTTTGTATTTTGTAGGCTTATTGAGAGAATAAGATGAACTTTACAGAGTTTACCAAATGGTAGCAGTTTGATATATGGCAGCCCCACGGATGTCTCTTCATGACCAAAACAATTAAAAGCAGCCTAGCAAATCGGTCCCTTCAATAGTTACATGGATTTGATCTTAGCCCATATAACAACTGGTTGATATTTTGTAAACACAAAAGATCAGATTTTGTTTTTCTTCACAGGGGCATGAATGAGCCTGATAAGTGATTTGGAAAAATTACTTAACCTCTAATCTTGTTTCTTAGTTTGTTGGAATTAAATGATTAAACCGTTCCTCCAAATTGCTATGGTGACCAAATGTGGTCACCTCAACACGCTTTACAAACTTTTGGTGGACAGTAAAGACATAGATAATATATTTATATGACTACTATTACTGTTACGCGGCGACTGCATGCCCTCTCTCCAGCCCCTCTAAATCACAACAAATTCCAGCAGGTTGAGAGAGGAATAATAGAATTTAGCTCTAACTTTTAGGAAACTTCCTATTCGGGCAGCATCTGCCCTAATATAGCATGGTGGTATGGGATCCTTCAAGTTCATATTCATAGTTAACTACAGGAGCCTTATTGGAACCATCCATTGGGTAGACTCAGCTTCCTCGACGCCCTTTGATGACGGCAAAACCCGTGCCTCGAAGACCGGCAGATCTAGTTTGCGCAGGCGCAGCGCGGGCGCGAGTGGGCGGAGGTGGGTGGAGGTGGTCGGGATGAGTGGCGAAGGGATGGAGATCACTGTGAGTAGTGAGGCCGCCGCGGGAGGAGGAGGAGGCGGCGGCGGCGGCAACAACGGGGGCAACGGCAACGGCAACAAGAAGAGAGACTCGCTAGGGGCCGCGGGCTCACCGGCTCACCTCGTTATCAAGGGTACGGAGTGGTAGGGATCTAGCGCAGGCGGACGCCGGGGCAGCCCCAGCTCCGCAACCGTGCCCTTTGACCTGGGGCGGTGCCACCGCCCGGCTCCCCGCGGCCTCGCGTTTGAGTATTTATTGTGGGAAGGTCGTGGGTCGTGGCGGTGCCCGCAATTTCTCTGCTCCTGGAGCCTTCTAGTAACTGCAAGCCCAGTCTCTCACTTCCTCGAAAAAAGAAAGAAAGAAAAAAACGCACCCCTAAAGACGTGAACCTTCGGCCGCCTCATCCCCACCCTCCCAAACCCGGGGACCCTGTCCTCAGAGGCTCTGTACGCGGCCTCGCGACCGACCTGGCCTGCAGAGAACCGCGAGCCTGGGAGTCGGGAAGGCCCGTCCCTCCGGGCAGGTCCAGGTCGCGGAGGAGTTGAGTGAGTGAGGTCGTTCGCTTCACCACTCCAGCCCTGTTTGCCCTGGAGTGGACGGGGTAATATGAAAGCGTCTTGAAACACTAAATTTCCATACATAGGTGCGGATGTCCATCTGTTGTGTGTTCCTTGAGCTGGGAGAAGGTTGCGACCTAGCTAAGACCTGGATTGTCGCAGACCCAGAATTCAGTTTGATTTCTACAGCTCACAGTAACCGTTTCTTACAACGAGATCTTCGCCAGTTTCTCATCGCCGATCTTTCTTAGCCCCATCCCTGCCCCTGTCGGCCCCACCACATGGCAATGTTGAAGACGCCTTTGTGTAGGACTCCAAACTTCGGCACCAGCCACAGAGCGGCGCCGGGTACCCTCGGATGCCACCTGTGTCGTTTTAACTTTATCTCGTGATTGTAGCAGCCCCAACACGGCTATTTCTAGACTTCAGGTTGTCTCTTAAATCTACAATAATTAGGAGTGTGGGAGTAGTACGTGGGTGTTAGGGCTAAATTATAATAGTTTATGCGTGTATCTTAGTGAACTGCTACTTAATTATTTTTAGTTGTGGTAAAATACACGGAACAAAATTATCTTAACCATTTTAAGTGTACAGTTCAGTGGCATGAGTACACTCACATTGTCGTGCAGCCTTCCATCTTCAGACCTTTTTCATCTTCCTAAAGGGAAAGTCTGTCCCCGTTAAACACTTAATGCCCTGCCGCCCCTGGCAACCACCATTCTGTTTTGTCTCTGAGTGGGACTACTGTAGGCACCTTATAGAAGTGTCATTATACAGTATCTATCCTTTTGTGGCTGGCGTAGTTGACTTAACACGATGTCCTCAAGGTTTGTGCATGTTGTAGCGTGTCAGAATTTCTTTTTTAAAGCTAAGTAATATTCTGTAGTGAATATGTGTACACACATATACACATGACATTTTGTATATCCATTTATCTGTGGGTGAATGCTCCTGTTGCTTCCACCTTTTGGTTATTGCGAATAATGCTGCTGTGAACATGTGTGTGCAAATATTTGAGTCTCTGCTTTCAATTTTTTTGAGTATATAGCCAAAACTGCTATTGCTGGATCAAAGATAATTCTATTTTTAATCTTTTGAGCACTCACCATACTTGTTTTCCATAGAGGCTGTATGATATATTCTCGCTAACAGTGAACAAGAGTTCCAGTTTCTCCACATCCTTACCAAGACTTGTTGTTTTCTGTTTCCTTGCCAGTCCCTTCTAATGGGAATGAGGTAGTATCTTTTGGTTTTGGTTTGCATTTCCCTAATGAATAGTGATATTTAGCATCTCTTAATGTGCTTTTTAGCCATTTGTATAGCTTTTTTGGAGAAATGTCTACTTAAGTTCTTTGCCCATTTTTAAATCAAATAATTTTGTGTGTGTGTGTGTGTTTTTAAGTTGTAGGAGTTCTTTATGTATTCTGGACATCAGTCCCTTTTCAGATACATGATTTGCATGTATTTTCCCCCTACCCCATGGGTTGCCTTTTCACTCTGTTGATTGTACCCTTTGATGTACAGAAGTGTTTAAATGTTAATGTACTTTTTCTTATAACATTTTTTAAAGATTTTATTTATTTAGCTTTGGAGGGGAATGGAAGGAGAGAGGGAAAGAAATATCAATGTATGGTTGCCTCTCGTGCATCCCCTGCTGGGAACTGGCCTGCAACCCAGGCATGTGCCCTGACTGGGAATCGAACCACGATCCTTTGGTTCACAGGCCCGTGCTCAGTCCACAGAGCTACACCAGCCAGGGCTTAATGTACTTTTTTTAAAAAAGATAATTCAAGGGGATTTTTTCAAGTTAATCCAAAACTGAGTTGTAATTCAAAATATATCTAGAACGTCCTTGGCTTTTTCAATAGAACTGTTCTTTTCATTCAGAACAATCAATTTTTAGTTCCTCTTACTTGAAGACTGTCAAATGTGGCCAGGTATTTGTTTAATCCTACTGCCAGAGGCTAGTGAAAGGGAAACATATAAGTGATTTCAGTACTTATGCCCTGGGTCTTTGAGGGTTTCTGGCCCATGGGTGGGTGTTAGAGGTGGAGACTGGAAGACAGGAGGGCTTCCTGGAGGATGGAGTGTCTGATCTGAGTCTTGAGGAATAACGTATTAGCAGTTAAGAAGGCAAGTATTTTGGACTTCAGTTGGAACAGCATAAGCAAAAGCATATCTGGGAAACTACACATATCGTTACAGTGGGACTCAGAGAGGTAGAGTGTGGTGGATATCTGACCATAAAAGACTTTTTGCTTTTATAAGGAAATTGGACTTTTTCTTTAATGACAGGAAACTATGCAATAGTAAGTATGAGAATCATGTGGTTCGATTTGGATTTTTAAGTAGAGTACTTGGGCAGACAGTAGTCGATCCTCACCTTGCAGATTGCATTGCCTGTTAAGGTAAATTCATAACTCCCAAATCAACATTGGCGATGCTTTCATGGTCATTCCTACATAGGCCGAGGGGAAAGAAATTTGAGTTGCCCTGTGTGCACATTCATTTGACACTGAGCAGTACAACACTGTGCTTTTTGCTTCCTCTCTCGTACCATGAACAAATGTCCTTGCTTTCTGTTTAATGCCATCTTTTTCACATTTTTGTACTTCTTGTTGGTGATTGTGCTTTTGAAAGTGGTTTTCAGGTGTAATGCTGAAGTGGCTGTATGCACAAGAAGGCTATGCGATGAGCTTCACAGAGTACTAGAGAAACGTCTTTCAGGCCTGAATTACAGTGGCATTTGCTGTGAGTTCAATGTTAATCAGCAATCCAGAAAAAAAAAGATTCACCAATCTGTGTGTGAGGCCACTTCAGAAAGGGCCAAGGTAACATTTGTGGTGTGTAATGAAGCAGTAGAAGAGCAGCTAAATTTGAATTTATGAGATGATGACCTATGGAGAAAGCATAGTGGACAGCACTGTTGTGCAGTTGAAAGGCAGAGAAATGTATAGTCAGTTACCAGTGGTCAGAAAAATGTTAAATCCTTCTAGTGCTGGCTGGAACTTTCAAAAGTGGTACAGTGTGAAAAATGTTAGACTTGTGGTGGAGCAGGTTCTGCAGATCAGGAGGCTGTAGAAGGATTTTAAAAGTACCTGCTGAGTGTTCTACAGGAAAAAGTACTATAGGAATAGTAGATCTTCAACACCAAGGCTGGTGTGTTTCACAGGGGTCTCGGTGAACCTATATGACACAAAATGGCGTTTTGGTTGACAAAAATGCAACAAGAGACTTGCAGAAACCTATCCTGTATTTCTTTTAGGAGCATTGTTCAGTATTCTCTAGTTCTGTGTTTGTGGCAACTTCATAAACATAACTACTGCAAATAATGAGAATTGTCTCTATGGAGTGGTGTATAGAGAGATGTGATGAACTGTTGATGTAGTCAAAGTGAGACAAGCAGGGATGGAAAAGGGGATGATTCAATAAGTCGAGAGGAAGAACAACATCTATATGATGACACTGAGGGCATTATCAGGAAAAATTGCTAAGCAGTAAATTGTTCTTAATGTACACAAAGCTCCACATTAAAGGTGTCCAAATTTAGGGCCAGGGAAAACATCTTCTATTAGATAACGTACTGTACTGTGTTCCTCCTTGTTCCCTAGTCCCATAACAGACTGGTCTTTCATTAAAGTGATTGTCCTGTCTTCGGGATGAAGGGGTGTTTGTCTAACTCCCACAGGAGAGTATGGACATTCAGAGAACAAAAGGTGATATCTTTTGTCTTGTATATCAAACAACAACAGAATGTTTCCCATGTACAGTAGCTATGTGAAAATCTGTAGCTTACAGTTATTTACATTATTTGTACAGAATTTATTTGTAATCCTTGGACTCCTACAAACTCTGAATTATTATTATGTGCTTGTTTTGTTATTGTAATTTTATAACAGAATTAGTTAGTGGCTTGATTTCTATAGTGATGTGTATTTCAGAATCTCTTTTTTGCCTCCAAATCTTTACTATCTTAAATTCTGGAGCACAGTCTTGGTTTTAGAAGTGATTGCCCATCTCTAAACAGAACTGAATACTCTCTTCGATGGTTAAATAAATTCCTACTGTATCAGGCCACAGAAATGGATCTCCCAGAATCAATAAAACTTAATGACTTCTTAGTCACATAGACAATTATATGTTAACACATATGCGCACTGTGTACAGTGTAAATACTTCAGTCTCTGACATACTTGCTGGCAGATAGAGATAGTTTTAGGACAACATAGTAAGTGGTATGATGAAAGTATATATCCTGAGTGCTTTGGGAACATAAAATAGGGACACTCCTTGAAACCTAGGAGGAAGCTAGATAGAATTAATGAACATTTTAAGGACGTACAATGTCTGAGCAGTTTTGAAGGAAGAGCGCAGGGATTAGGGAGTTGGGGAATGGTTCCAGGTGGTGACAGTGTTGTGAATGAGGCAGCATGGTGTGTTTGGAGAACTGCAAGTAGTTGAAAATTGCTGACAGGTCAGAGATGAAGCTGGAGCCAGACCATGAAGGCCCTTATGTGGCTTCTGAGGAGCCTTGGACTTTAACCTCTTAGCCAGACACTAGTGTTTGTTGAGATGTGAATAGATACTCTTTGCAAATAGCTTCTCTTGTTAAATGAGGTCCGTAATTTTCTGCATAGCATAGCCCTCACTTAGGCGTTCGTAGTTTGTGTGTGTATACTATAGGCTCCCAGAAGATCAGAGGAAAAGGAATCTGTGTAACTTCATTATTTATATCTGTTTCCCAAACTTAGAACTGAGTATAATTTTTTAAAAGATGAACTATTATCTTCTCAGAGAACTGTTCTAGTTAATGAACTATTGAAGTATTTAAGCAAAAATAATACTTTTATTTATATATTTTTACTTAGTATACTTCCCATGACATATCCTAATAAAACTCATTAACAGAGCATTGAAATTTGCCCCATTGCATGTCTGCAAAAGTAAGAAATTTCAGGAACAGATTATACCAATGAGTGAACCTGAATGGTACATGTTCTTTGGGGATTTAACTTCTGCAGGAATTTAAAGGTTTGCTTCTTAAACTTATGTGGTTATTACTAAGTAGAATGAATATAATGACTCTCCCAAAACAGTGAAAATTCAGAACTTTTCCCCTTAATGATGGCTTTTTCAGACCTATCAAAAAGTACAGAGACTTTATAATAAACACTGGCCACCAATCTTAATAAATAAACATTAAAAGACCACAGTATATCTTGCTCTAATTGCATTATTCTCCCTCCTCTAAAGGTAACTGCTATTTTGAATTTGGTATTTGTTGTTCACATAGATTTCTTTATAGTTGTATTGCTCCTGTATGTATGCTAAAAGGAAGTGTCCTTTTGCATATTTTTAAAGTTTCTGTAAATAGCTTTGTCCTACTGAAAGCTTTTTTGTGTATAACATTATATTTGTGGAATTCATCCGTGTTAATAAGTGTAACTCTATTTACCTGTTGATTTATAGTGTTCCATCATGGGTATGTTTAAGTTGTACCCTTTTTCTTTTGACATTACACTCATTTGTAAGTGTCTCTTTTGACATTTGACATTATATTCATTTATAAGTGTCTATTTTGTTTGGGTAAGAGACTGTCTAGAGTATTTAGTAGGCATGAAATTGCTAGGTATACATGTCTTCAGTTTTATTAGATACTGTCAAATCGCTCTCAAAAGTATTTGTATCAATTTACTGACAGTAGATAAAAAGATTTTCTCTTAATTCATTATCTAAACTAGATTTTAACCTTCATATTTTTGTGGGAAACAGGAAGAGTAAAACAAGCTAAAGATTGTGTCACTTAACATGGATTAACCTTGAGTTTTATTTTGTCTTTATAGATCTTGGAGAAATTCATTCAAGGCTGTTAGATCACAAGCCAATTATTCAAGGCGAAATTCGTTATTTTGTGAAAGAATTTGAAGTGAGTATTTAAAACTTATTTTGTAAAAATACTGCCCTAATTGTTAGTGCGTTCATATACAAAAGGGACGTTTTCTAGTTTTAAAATTTCTGATTTCCCGTGTTCATAAAATTTACAAAATAAAACTAATTAAGAGTTATTACTATTAATGGAAGCAGCACGAGACTGTGCAACAGGTGACTTGGGCTCAAGTCTGTTGCCTACTCTGTCATATTTAATGTCTGTTGATCTCAGTTTTTTTCATCTCTACAGTGAGATACGGGGAGGTGGTGGGTGAGAGCAGACCTTAAAGACTGATCGGCCTTTTCCAGGCTCACTTTCTATATTTTTTTCTCCGTTGGGACTTCAGTACTCAAATTAAAACATAAGAATCATCCTTAGGTATTGTCTCATGTTCAGTGAGCAGGTCTTCTAGATTATATCATAAATCTCTAGTCCTTCTAACTTAACGTGACTGCTTTATGAACCCAGTCAAATCTGATCCTTACCCTGCTGCGAGAGCTCTGACATTATGTCACTTTTTAAAACTCCTTAATCATATTTGCCATCTATAGGATAAAAGTCCAAGCATTGTTCCATAACCTGTTCCCTACCTTTCTAGCTTTCATGCCCGACCCTGCCTTGCATGCTCTGTTCCAACAATACCGATGCACCAACCTGCCATCCTATTTCATATTACTGTTGCACATATATAATTGGTTCCCCATTAAGCATTCACCTGATTTGAGTCAGACCCGCTGAGGATAATCCCCCTTTTTTAAAGTCACCTAATTTGGGACCTAAAATACATCTGCCGAGTATCCTCACAGCAGCACCTAGACTAGGGTTTGGTTCAGTAACTGAAAGGAGGTCTGGGCACATTAGGGATGGGGTCCTGGTGGCCATCTCAGCGTTCAGCCTGCCGTAAGCTCTTATAACTGCTTGATAGTTTTCTTGTTATATACTTGTGTATTACCTGTCTTCCTTCATTAGAATATAGGCACTGAGAATAATAGGGACTTACCGTATTTTTCAGACTATAAGATGCACTTTGTTTTTTTTTTTACCATTTTTTGCTTCAAAAAATTTCCCCCCATTTTCCTCCTCTAAAACCTAGGTACGTCTGGGGTCTGCACCATACGATGCACCTAGGTTTTAGAGGAGGAAAATAGGGGTAAAAATTTTGAAGCAAAAAATGTGGTAAAAAAGTACATCCTATAGTCTGAAAAATACAGCACCTTTTTTATTTTCTGTTGTACTCAAAATGCCTAAAATAATGTCTGGTGCATTGTAGCTGCTTAATATGATTCAAAAAATCAAGTAGCAGAGCTTGGACTAAAACTTGGGTTTTCAACATTCATTGATGTCATAAATCATCTTTTTCATAAATCATCTTTTTTGCCAGTCTGGTTAATTTGAAATATTGAATAGTTATTATTTAAAAAAATTTTAAATACACCTTTAAAGATCTACTCTATGTGTAAAAGAAGCGTAAAATTTTGTAATAACGGTGGATTCTGTAATTCATTTTCCTCACTTGATAGAAACTGCGCCCAGAGATGGAAAGCAGTATGTGAAAAGCCATGCAGCTAAGTAGTGGCTGAGTTATCCCTAGAATGTAGGTGTCATTGTACTTACTTCATGGTTCTTTAAATAATGTAGATGCTTTCTGTGAAACTGAGTCTTGTATGGAAGACAAAAGAAGTGGCACATTTATGCTGCTGAATATGTTCTGTTGAAGAGCTCACTTCCTGTTGAAGCCAGTACCTCTTTTTTGTTTTGTTTTGTTCTTTACCCTTTCCCAAGGACATTTTTCAGAGAAAGAGGAAGGGAGTGAGGAAAGGAAAGAGAAAAACATCTGTATGAAAGAGAAATATTGATTGGTTGCCTCCTGTACATGCCCAGACTGGGGATCATTTGTGCCCCATGGGGAAATGAATTCACAGCCTAGGTATGTTCCCTGATCGGAAATCCGAACCGGCTGCCCTTTGGTTTTGGGATGACGGTCCAACCAACTGAGCCACACTTCGGATTTTTAACTAGAATGAAGGTAGTTGCCAGGAGCATGTGTCTAAAAGGAGACAAATTATAGTTGGCCCTCTGTGTCCATGGGTTCTGCATCTGTAGATTGAAAGTATTCAGCAAAAAAGTTACGTTGTTGGTGTGTATTATATGCTTAAGCCTAAGATGGTTGTGTTTATACTGAACATGTACAGGCTTTTTTCTTGTTATTCCCTCAATAGTACAGTATAACAACTATTTATACAGCACTTACATTGTATTAGTATTTTAGCTAATATAAACGTGTTGTAAAGTATTCGGATGGCTGTGTGTAGATTATATGCAAATACTATGCCATTTCATGTAAGGGACTTGAGCATCCTTGGATTTTGGTATCTGCGGGGGGTCCTGGAACCAGTTCTCCATTATACTAAGGAACAGCTGTTTCTGCATTCTGGATTGTTAAGCCCTCAAAGAGCTTTTTGGAGAGGAGACTGTGTTGAAGAATAGAAAAAACATGGGCCTTGGAGCTTTACGTATCTGAGTTACGTATCCTGGCACTCTTCTTACTAGTTATGATTACTTGCTTTACTGAGGTTTAGTTTTCTTACTTTAAAAATGGGAACAGTAATATATATGGCAGAGGTTTTGTGAGGATTAAATGAAATATCATTTTTTAAAAATTCCCAATATATAGATATTTGACAAATGGTGGTAATTTACTAAGAGAAAATCAAATGAAAGTGAGTAAAATCAAATAAAAATGTGTTAATTCAGAATTTGCAGTAATTTTTATGAACTTGGGTTCAATTTTCCATGTCTTAGGGAAAAATAGGGGTTTACTAAGCAAGTAGCACAGCATTATCTGAGGAATATGTTTACTAAAGAATAAAATTTTCACCCTGGGTATGATAGATATTGTGTCAGCCAACTTAGAGCCACTATCTTCAACTAAATATATTTTCTTTTCTTGAAATGTATGTGATCCAGTCTTTTCACACAGTGACCTTCCCCAGTTGGTCTTCTTGAGGGTTTGGTGGAGAAAAGCTGAAAGCATTTTAGACTTTAGAGTTAAAAGTATAAGTGCACTATTTACAATTCTTTTCTATGTCGTTCCAAACAGTAACATCCCCCAAGTTTAATTAGTCTGAGTCCTCTTCACCCAGACTTGCATGGTCGGACGGGAGGGGATGGAAAAGCAGAGCTCTCAGTAGATCTCCGTACCATCTAGCTGGAGTGGACTTTAAGAAAAACTGGCTAGTATTTGAAACTAAAGTTGTTTATAGTTTATATGTTTCACAAAGTTAGTGCACATGGCAACAATCATCTTTTTCTGTGTAAAATTTTATCTCCAAAGGAAGGGAATAAATGCCACATGGTGGCAGCATTACTTAATTTATTGAAGTACTGATACCCTGTATGCTATTTTAAGCTTTCTTTTTTTGCAATTGCTAGTGTTTCTGGACATTGACTGTCCTCCTCCTGGCTTTATACAAAATTTTTATCCCCTTGATTCCAGTGATCATTGTGAACAGAGATCCCAGTGAGGCCCTTTCAGTGAGCACCACTTTGGTAGTGTCAGTGAGAAGAGGCATTGTCTTCTGCACCATTGTCTTTCTAGCCATAAGGAGATGTCATGACCTTTCTCTCACGAAGAACAGAGGAGAGACCTACGTTAGTCGGCATTTATAAAGTGCTTGCTTATGGGTATATGGTCCTGTTCAAGTTTCATATTTTATTTTTATTGAATTTTGTTTTTTGAATGCTTCATTGAATAACTATTGAGTACCTAGGTATATCAGTAATGAATGTGTTTTGTTACTTATAACAGACACCTGAAAAATAGTAGCTTTAATAAGTGTGTATTTTTCTCTCACAATACCCAGAGCCTATGGCTGATATGGTGGCTCTATGATGTCAGCTTCCCCTGCCCCCCGATTTGTTTCTTCTACCTCCCTGGGGTGTTGCTCTTAACCTTATAAGTTTTCTTTGGGAACTCCAGTCTTGACATCTGCATTTCATGTAGCAAAAAGGAAGACAGGTGGGAAATATCGAGCAGTGTCCGTTAATAGGCAGATTCACCACTCCTAATAATACCCGAGTGCTGCAAGGAAGAAGGGAGAGGAGAGGAGATCCAGGACCATCTCTCACCATAGATACGTAAAAATAAGTAAGGAACAGTCTCTGCCTCCAGGGAGTTTATAAACTAGAGAGAAGAAAGACATCAAACAAAGGGTTTTAAGGGTGGAATTATTATGACAAAATAAGCCCAAAGTACTTGAGATCACAAAGGAGGAACCAACTCTCAACAGAGATGGAGGGAAAATTTTCACAAAAGAGGTGGTATTTTAGCTGAGAAAGAAAAACAGATGTTATCCAGATAGGAAAAAATTGATTATTAAAATTAGAGGCAAAAAAAGTATTCAAATAAGTATAGTAATTATAGGAGTTGGGATGGATTGTGTTGATGAGTTTGAATGTAAGTTAAATTGATCAAGAGAAAATCCCTTAGAAGGCAGGACAAACTAGAATTTCACTTGATATCCTGACCTCTCATTTTTAGTTTGCTTATTAGAGTAACTGTCAGATTATTAAATATCGTATAAAGTCTGTCCCATGTAGCATGTAATAAATATATGCACAAGATGGTTTAAATCTGGAATACTGATCAGTTTTGTAATTGAAGGAAAATTTTAAATGGTTTCATTTTCTTTCTAATACTATCAAATTAAATTTTTATTTTATTGTTATTTTTCACATTTTTTTTGTTCGCATACACTCGTCTCCATTTTCTGCCCACCACACCACTCCCCCTCAATCCAGCCATCCCCACTTCCCAGCCTCGATCCTATCCCTCTTTGTAAATTTTTAATGTAAATATTATAGTAACTGTACTAATGTTCTTAATAATTGCTAACATTTTTAAGTGCTTAGTTGCCAGGCACTGTTTTAAGTACATTACATGAGCACTTGTTATTACTTTCAACCTAAGAAAATATAACTGTATATGAAATTTTTAGGGATGTTACACATTGGAAACCAAGTTTCATTAGTACCAATCTTTGTTCTGAGAATTTTCACCCCAGAAATAACATGAATATACAAATGAAAAGATGTTAGCTTATAGTTTTCCTTTTGTAATAGATGTCAGTAGTATGCCTTAGTCAAAAATATCACTATAAAAACACACAGCCCTGGCCAGGTGTCTCAGTTTATTGGAACATTGTCCCTTACACCAGCAAAGGTTGCAGGTTTGATCCCAGTCAGGGCACGTACCTAGGTTGCAGATTCGATTTCTGGTTGGGGTGCTCACGGGAGGCAACTGATCAATGTTTTTCTCTCTCCCGCTCCCCAAATCAATAAATACATCGTCAGGTTAGGATTTAAAAAAAAAAACAGGCACACACCAGATGGTAAGTTTAAGGGTAGAGACTATTTCTGACATCTTGTCTCATGTAACACTATCATTGGGCCTAATGATAATTTAAATTAATTATTGTCATCAGTAGGCTGTTAGAGAGGTAAGACTACTAATTCACTTACTACAATGAGTGACTACCAATTCACCTGCTACAAGAAACAACTCTTTAAATAAGTGGTTCTTAAGTCTAGGAGGTCATGGACTCCTTGGAGAATTTTCCCCCCAGAAAAACAGAGAACATATATATTCAATTTGAGTGCACTTTCAAGGGGATTCTTGAGTAAGACTTGTACTCCGAATGGAGCTATAGAACTCCCCTGTCTTTTCTTTCTTTATGAAATGAGGTATCATTCTTTTGCATCATAATAAATTACTATAAGGGATGAAATAATCTCTAGTCTTTCTTTTTTAACTCTCTAGTCTAGTCCTGATTCTTCCAAATTTCAGTGCCATCTGCAGAAGATGGCAGTAGTTGTGGTATGGTGTTTATTTCCTCCTTGAATCTGTTTATACAAATAGAATTAGGATAGTAAAACCAAGCAACATCTATAAAACCAGAAGAAAAGTTATTCTCAAAACACGAAATGATCAAATCACCAAGAGCTGAAAAGCTTCTGTGTATAAGAAACTACAGAAAGAAGAGGAGAGAAGGCAGAGGGCTAGAAAACCTCAAAATTACCACCAGGTATCTTTGGAAACTTGATGGGCCAGTCTGAGAACAGCTGCAGAAACTGGGAAGGGACTTCTTCACAGGCTCCAGTTTATGAGTGAGTGCTAGCAAACCACGGGAAAGTCTCCTGGAGTTGAAGCAAGCAGTCTGTGAGTTTGAAACTCAGAAAACCTTCTCTTCGGAACAAGGTCCTGCATTCTGGAGAAACCATAGGAAATTGAATACTTTCTGAAACAGACAAATGGGAGTTTTAGAACTTTGGAGTTAGAAAGGCAAGTCCTGACCACTCCTCCCTTCTAAAGATAGAGGAAAACAAACTTTCAGCTTTTAAGCAAGAGTCAAATCCCATACAAATGTATTAGAGGATGAAGACCGGACAATGTCCTTTAAGGCAATGAAAGTAAGAAAAGTATGACCACAAAGAAACATGAAAACTAGCAGTGTTTTTAAATGAGCTTGGAGGTGTAAGAAAATTATAGAAGGAAAGAAAGAATGGTATTAGTCAGAATTATAAAAACTCAAAAATGACTGGATAAAATAGAAACAGAAAAAATAAAAGGTAAATTGAAAAATGTCAGTAAAAAGAAAATTAAAAATATATTTTAAAAATTAAAACTAGAAGGGACACAAGGGTGAATAAACACAGTGAATTAAGTGACATTGAAAATAAACTTTAAAATTCGAAAGACATGTCTAAAGATATAAAAAGAATTCAAGAAAAACAAGTAGTCATTATAATAACTACTTATTATGTAAGTAGTTATATCCAATATATGTATAATAATGAGCCCCTGGAGAAGTAAAGCAAAGCAATGTAATAGAACAAATGTAAAAACTAGAATTCAAGAAAACTTGCCCAAAATAAAAATATTAATGAAATTTTATTAAAGGATGTGCTGCATTCAGGGACAACTAACCCAGAATAGCCAAGACAGACATTTTCTAAATCAATCTGTTGGACTTGATAGAAAAAAATTGTTGGGGCAACCCAACAGAATTGCTAAGCCCTTGGTTAGTTGGAAAAAAACCTGACACTTAACAGATTTACCCGTCTTATGGCGAAAGACAGTGGAGTAACAGCCAGGGGTTTTCCATCTGACCAAACTGACCCCCAGGTATAGGGAGCACAGATACACCGTTAGGGTCATGCAAGGACTCTGGGAGTATTGTTCACAGGAGCCTTTCCTGAGGAATCTATTACGTAATCAATAGAATGAGTTTTAGACAACAAAGTGATGGGAGAGTCTTTTACTTAATGACAGTTTGTAAGCATGAAGTATATATTTACTTATAGAACTAAGACTAAACTGTGGTTATAGGGGAGACAGTATAAGGTGTCCTAGCTCTGTTCTGACAGTGTAGATAGATACAGTCTGTCAAAAAATGGAAGGAGAGGGGAGGGGAGGTGAACCATGGAATATCCTATTTGTTGCCTTATAAATATTAACTAAGAGTAAAAGGATACTATTTCAAATAGGGTCCTAAGGGAGACGGAAAGACTAGAGAAGGAACAGGTAATAATAACCTATTGACATCACTTATTACAGGCAACTGATAGACAACAGCCAAAAAAAATTAGAGACCATAAAGTATTAGTATTAACATAATCATGAGAGCAAAAATGTCAACTTTTCTAAATACTAGAATAAGACCACATGACCACGTAAAGATTATATACATTAAGTTTGTAGTTATGAATCACTTAATCAAATGATATGAGAAAGGTTTCTGTATCATGTTTCTCTTTAAGAAGAATTGAAAAAATACAACTGTACACTTACATATGTTTCTGTACGTTTTATATATGCATGTGTGTATATGTACACATATATATGTGGCTGTATGTGTGGGTGTGGATGCATATCCTTGTACTTAAAACAATGGTGGAATAAAAAAATTATATAATTACTTAGAGAGTGGTAGAGGAAATAGGATGTAAAGGAAGATAGGTATAGAAGTGAGACTTTGAATATATATATATATATATATTTAGAGATATAATTTTGGAGCCATGTAAATATTTTTCATAATTAAAATAAAATTAAATTTTAATGAGCAATTCCTCCCAAATAAAAACTGTAATAAAGCAAACCTGTGTTTGTAGATGTTGGCATTGCCATGCAGAGAGAAATTATTCCAAGTAACTGTATTTTCTTTTTAAATCCTCACCTAAGGACATTTTTTAATCAGAGAGAGAGAGAAAAGCACCAATTGTTTACCTCTAATACTTACCAACTGGGGCGTCCTGACAGGGAAATGAGCCTGTAACTTTCGGTTTACCAGAAGTGCTCCAAACAGCTGAGCCACACAGGCCAGGGCTATTCCAAGTAACTTGAAAACAGTAATTTGACTGTACATTCCTTGTGGAATATCCCTTGGGAAAAAAAACCCTAAACAAACAATAAACTTGTTTCGCTGATCATTTTGTTGATGCTAGTATTAGTATTGTTAATTTGATTGAATTGATGATAAAGCAAATGTTGTTGATTTGAAAGAGAAAAGACAGAGTAAGGTAATTAAAAACCCTATAGTCTTGAAATTGAGTTTGACTATGAGTATGAACTTAAAATGTATCTTTTCTTTAAAAACAAACCTATTTCCTAGCCTTGCCCACTGGAAGGCCTAAAAACAATGACCAGCCCTGTAGCAGTGAGCACCCCTAGTACTCAATCTCTAAATACTACTTTAAAATACTGGTGGTATTTAGAGGCCTATGGATTCTAGGTCTCGGCAGGAAGTGTACAAGATGAGCTTGGGGCATCAGGTTGTACGAGAAAGCAAAGAAACACTAAAGAACGCTAGAGTTTGGTCTAAAGCAGTCCAGAGTCAACTTGAATAGGTGCTTACTGGACAAAGACAGGGCAGTTTAAGCACCAGTAAGGAGAATACTGTAATGGATGAAAAGTTTCAAATATTTTTAATTTTTCAGTTACACAGAAATATGTAAAAACAAAAACCTTCAGAGAATAATAGGGAACCAAATCATTGTTTTACAGAAATGATCAAGTGGTTTGTTTTTTTTTTTCCAAGCGTTTTCTTTTGCCTTTAATATGTGAGCAGTCCTCATAATAACCAAATAGTCAGTGAGGGAAAATTTCTTTTTATGGTGGTATTCCCACTGATAAATGAAGACAGAATGCTAGCAACATCCTGTCGGAAGTGTACAACCCACATCTGAAATGTTTTTTATGAACAAAAAATAAAACCCTGAATCTGATCAAGCCTCTAGTTCTAACTACCAATTTACAGGAAAGAGAAGAGACAAAAAATATGTTTAATTACACCATAGGGATTCATTCAGCAAAAAAAAACAGACTGTGGCAAACTACAGAACAAATGACTCACTTTTTTTTTTTTTCAATAAATTGCAAGGTGGGGAAAGTGATGGGGGACAAATCTATAGCTTAAAAAATATTCAAGAAACACAGTAACCCATTACAATATAAGAATCTTATTTAGATTTTGCATTTTTAATTACATTTTATTGATTATGCTATTACAGCTGTCCTCATTTTTACCATTTTGTCCCCGTGTACCCAGCAACCCCCACTCCCTCAGGCAGTCTCCCCACCATTGTTCATGTCCATGGGTCACGAGCATAAGTTCTTTGGCTACTCATTTCCTGTACTGTACTTCACATCCCCCTGGCTGTTCTGTACCTACCTATTTGTACTTCTTATTCCCCTTTCTTCTTCATCCATTCCCCCACACACCTCCCATCTGGCAACCGTCAAAACACTCTCCGTATCATGATTCTGTCCCTGTTCTTATTGTTTGCTTAGTTTAGATTCAATTGTTGATATGTATTTTTTTTTCTGTTTTATTGTTCATAGTTTTGATCTTCTTTTTCTTAAATAAGTTCCTTTAACATTTCATATAATAATAGTTTGGTGATAATAACGTCCTTTAGTTTGTTTTTTTTTTTTTTGTCTAGGAAGTTCTGTATCTGCCCCTCAGGTATAAATGATAGCTTTGCTGGGTACAGCAGCCTTGGCTGTAAGTCCTTCCTTTTCATGACTGAATATTTCTTGCCAATCCCATTTAGCCTGCAAAGTGTCCTTTGAGAAATCACCTGACAGCCTTATTGTAACTCCCCTGTAAGTAACTAACTGCTTTTCTCTGCTGCTTTCAAGATTCTCACTTTATCTTTAACCTTTGACATTTTAATTATGATGTGTTTTAGAGTCAGCCTCTCTGCTTTGGGACCCTCTGTGCTTCAAACACACTGGAGGATTAAAACATTTATGGGACATTCAAGGGAATACTAACCTTTATTTTTAACGATAAAGATTTGTTAGAAAAGAAAAGATTTGTTAAGTTTGTGTGTGAGAGAGAGAAGAGAGGTGGTCTTATTGTATCTTTTTTCAAAAGGATTTTTTGTCTTTTAATGTACATGCTGAAATATTTATAGTTAGATTATTTATTTCAGCTGTATTCTGAGATTTGCTTCAGAAGAATCTAGGATGTGGGTAGGAAGTTGTATGGAGTGTTACAGAGGAAACAAAATCATCCATGAGTTGAGAATTTTTAAAGTATGTTGATAGGAATCTAGTTTTGTTGCCTGCTCTGGCATATAAATGATTTCAGTACTTATGCCCTGGGTCTTTGAGGGTTTCTGGCCCACGGGTGGGTGTTAGAGGTGGGGACTGGGAGACAGGAGGGCTTCCTGGAGGATGGAGTGTCTGGAGGAATAACATGAGCAGTTAAGAAAATAACCCAAGTCACCTGCTGCCTAGTCCTGTGCTCCTTCCATTAATAATAATAACTCTTAATGAGTTTTATTTTCTCAGCTTTTATATAATTTTTAAATTTATTATGGAAAAATAGGAAGAATAAAAATCTGACCATGGCTGCTCCATAAGAATGACTCAAAACAAAACAAAAACCCTGGTGACATAATTTGTTAATCCCTTAAATCAAGTTTACCAATCTTCTTTTTTTATTTTATTTTTTAAAGTGTATTTATTGATTATGCTATTACAGTTGTCCCAATTTTTTTCTCCATTTTATTCCCCTCCACCTTGCACCCCTCCTCCCACCAACATTCCCCTGCTTAGTTCATGTCCATTGGTTGTACATATAAGTTCTTTGGCTTCTTCATTTCCTACACTATTCTTAACCTCCGTCTGTCTATTTTGTGCCTACCAATCTTGCTTCCTATTCTCTGTACCTTTTCCTCCATTCTCCTCCATCTCCCTCCCCGCTGATAACCTTCAATGTGATCTCCATTTCTGTGATTCTGTTCCTGTTCTAGTTGTTTGCTTAAGTTTTTTTTAGGGTCACTTGTTGATAGCTGTGAGTTCGTTGTCATTTTACTGTTCATAGTTGTGATCATCTTTATCTTAGATAAGTCCCTTTAGCATTTCATAATAATAAATGCTTGGTGATGATGAACTCCTTTAACTTGACCTTATTTGGGAAGCACTTTATCTGCCCTTCCATGCTAAATGATAGCTTTGCTGGATAGCGTTTTCTTGAATGTAGGTCCTTGCCTTTCATGACTTTGAATACTTCTTTCCAGCCCCTTCTAACCTGGAAACTTTCTTTTGAGAAATCAGCTGATAGCCTTATGAGCACTCCTTTGTACGTAATTGTCTCCTTTTCTCTTGCTGTTTTAAAGATTCTCTCCTTATCTTTAATCTCAGGTAATGTAATGGTGATGCGCTTTGGTGTGTTCCTCCTTGGGTCCAATTTCTTTGGGACTCTCTGAGCTTCCTGGACTTCCTGAAAGTTATTTCCTTTGCCAGGTTGGGGAAATTCTCTTTCATTATTTTTGCAAATAAGTTTTCAACTTCTTGCTCTTTTTTTCCCTCCTTCTGGCACCCCCTATAATTTGGATATTGGCGCATTTATTTTTTTTAATTTTATTTATTTATTTTTAGAGAAAGAGATGAAGGGAGGGAGAAAGGGAGAGAAATATCAGTGTGTGGTTGCCTCTCATGTGGCCCCCACTGGGGGACTCAGCCTGCAATCCAGGCATGTGCCCTGACTGGGAATCGAACCAGCGACCCTTTGGTTCACAGCCCAGCTCAATCCACTGAGCTACACCAGCCAAGGCATGTTGGCGCATTTAAAGATGTCCTGGAGGTTCCTAAGCCTCTCCTCATTTTTTGGAATTGTTGTTTCTTCATCCTATTCTGGTCCAATGTTTATTTCTTCTTTCTGCTCCAAATTGTTGATTTGAATCCTGGTTTCCTTCCCTTCACTGTTGGTTCCCTGTATATTTTTCTTTATTTCACTTTCATAGCCTTCATTTCTTCCTCTGTTTTGTGACCATACTCAACCATTTCTGTGAGTATCCTGATTACCAGTGTTTTGAACTCTATCTGATAGGTTGTCGTCTATCTCCTCTTCACTTAGCTCTTTTTTGGAGTTTTGATCCATTCTTTTATTTGAGTCATATTTTTTTTGTCTTGGTGCACCTGTATGTAGTAAGGGGTGGAGCTTTAGGTATTGGCCAGGGTGGGGCAACCCACATAGCTACCTTGTGGCGCTCTCTGTGGGGCAGGGGTCTGAGAGGGAACAGTGCTGCTTGCTCAGTTCTCAGCTGGCTTCTACCACTACCCATAAGCAGATGGGTCCCTTCTGGTAATGATTGCCTTGTGGATAGGTTTGTGTGCATTCTAGGATCCCATGGGTCTCTCCAACGAACTCTCCCATGAAGCTGGGAGTTTCTCCCACTGCTGCAACCCCCCCACAGGTTTTTCTAATCTTTTTTTAATAAACATTTTATTTTGTATTGATTTTAGATTTATAGTAAATTTGCAAAGAGAGTGCAGAGAGTTCTTGTATACTGTTTCCTTTTTCTCTCATTGTTAATGTCTTATATTACCATGCTACAGTGGTTAAAAAGTAAGAAACCAGCATTGGTACGTTACTATCAGTGAAACACCAGACATTTTTTGAATTTCACCAGTTTTTCTGTTACAGTCCTCTTTCTGTTTCAGGATCTACTCCAGGATACCACATTGCATTTAATTTTCATGTGTGTCTAGTCTTCTTTGGTCTGTGATAGTTTCTTAGCCTTCCTTGTTTTTCATAATCTTGACTTAGCATATGATTGTTCTGGCGACTAATATGTTATCATGGCAGAAGAATACAGAACAAAGTCGTTAAAGGAAACAAGTACATGGGGAGGAGCCTGGGTGACACCAGGCCAAAGCTTCCAAAGGTCATCTCCCAGTGGAGTCACACAGTACGTGCTTCCTTCACTCAGCAGTGGGCTGTAACAGCACATGTGAGGTGTTACCCACCAGGAAAGCTGGCCTCAGCCTAGGAGTCCAGGGTTTTTACTGGGGACTGGTCAGGTAGGCAGTCTCTGCCTAGCATGTATGCAAATTCCAGATTCCCACAGAAGCGTCTTATCATTTATAGAAAGTTTTATACCAGTGTACGGGACTGTTTACTGGTCAAGTTCCCAGCCCCCAGCCAACGGGCAGTCTTGCAAGCAGGCCTTTCTAAGGATAGTAATCTGTGGCCTTCACTGTTAACTCTTTTCTGCATAGGGAAGTATTTACATATTACCTTTACTTCATATTTTTATTTGAGAAAATGGAATCAGATTAAAAATATAGAGTATAAGTAATATAAGAATTAAAAAATGAAATTTAAAGTCTAATGAAGGGCCTCTTTTTTGTTCTTTTAGTACTTCTCATTCCCATTTTAAAATATTGCTGTAAAAATATTACTCATATTGCAACTTTTCAACTTTTGAAGCATTTCATAATAAAAAAAGTACCTCCAGATTGTGACCTCATTTATTGCCAAATAATTAGAAGAAGGCTGTGTAAATTTCAGTAATAGGTAATAACATAACAACCAAAACATGGGTGGGAATCCCAGAAAGTAATTACTAAGATTTAAGACACAATATGTACTAGTCACTTACTTTCTTTTAATAGGAAAAACGTGGTCTTCGAGAATTGCGAGTTCTTGAGAATTGGAAGAATATGATCCATGAAACAAATGAACATACTCTTCCCAAATGTAGAGAAACAATGCAAGACAACTTAAACCAAGTTCTCCAGAGATGTAAGCCAGCTATTTTTTTATATTGCTTTATTTCAAATGAGTGCTATGCCAAAATATATCTCCTTGAGTATTCTGGTGGGAGGTAAAGAGAGAGAATTCTTAACCAGAACATGGAAGAAGGTGCACTGTCACAGAGAAAGTGGTTATCTAGTGATTACCGTATTTTTGGACCATAAGACGCACCTAGGTTTTAAAGGAGGAAGATAGGAAAAAAATTTTGAAGCAAAAGATGTGGTAAAATATTTAGTAATATAAATAACATAATATTTCACCAATGTAAATGTAAACAGAACTCAACAGCAGCGTTAACAACCATATTCCTCCCAAATTTGGTGGGGTGAGTGCATCTTATAATCTGAAAACTACGGTAATATGTATTGCCATTGATGTTCAGAGCATTTATCTCCAAAGTGAGATGTGTGCTTCTGCAATGCACAAGATTGTCCTTTTAGGATATGAAAACACTGAAACATTTTTTACCTTAAAAAATTTAATCCTTTAGGAAAATTTTGATAACCAACAATTAGGATCTGAAATAAGACTTTATCAAATAGGATACTAGAGGTTTTTTAAAACTTTTTCCAAAAATAATCCTGCCACAAACATTAGTATTTTACCACTTATTTTCATTAAGCAGAATCATTTCATTTGAAGTCATAGTTGATTGAAAAGAATATGTATTAAACATACCAAATTATGACATAAAAGGAGTTTTATTAGTGCTGATTTTAAAATTAGAAAGATACCAGAAATGTAAGGCTTCTCCTTGCATCTGTATTTACACTATTCAGCTTGTCCAAGGATAATCCTGGTAAATAATGATGGGTTACTGAAGTGCAAAATAAAAAATATCTTTCCAGGGAACAAAAAGAAAAAACTGGCCAGTGAAGGAAAAAACAACTGAGAGACCTTGGCTAATAATTGAGTTAAGTCTTTGTATGCCAGACCAAGTTAGTTTTGTGTATTCTAATGCTAAAAGGAGATTGGAGAAGATAAATAAGATCACATGCAGTCTCTTTGAGGGAACAGCAAAAAGCCTAAAATTAACCCTTAGGCTTTTGCATTTTACAATACTACCAACTTGTTCTTGTTTGTTCATACTGTCACTTCCTAAACTTGACAAACATTCTCAATATTATGCTAAAAATAAAGTTTAATTATTACTAATAAGAATGCTTATGTATGCACTTGAGCTGTGCCTATAACTTTCCTTTCTACACTTTGAGTATATATACAAACAAATTGGGTAAAACTTGGTAAAAATCTATAAATGGTTATTTCTACTTGCTTCATACTGGGTCTAAAGTTACTTCTCATATGACTAGCTTCTTAAAAGTAGGGTCTTCATCCCTGGCCAGGTGGCTCAGTTGGCTGAACACCGAAAAAGGTTCAGAGTTCAGTTCCCGGTGGGAGTGCATATGGGAGGCAACCGATCAATGTTTCTCTCTCCCCCACCTTAATTTCCCTCTCCTTCCTCTGCCCTCCTCTCTCTACCTCTCTCCTTCTCCCCTGTCCCTCTTCTCTTTCCCTCTCCCTTCCTTTCTCTGTAAAATCAGTAAACATATCCTTGGGTGAGGGTTTAAAGAAAAAAAAAATAATCTTCACAATGAAAGAGTCTTCAGAATGAAATAGGAAAGTATGACAGGTAATCTGGAATCCAAAATTAAATGTATTCTTCTGAAAGGAAGAATTAAAACACAGAAAATGCCAAGTTGATAGTTAATGTTTTCACATATATGGACTGCTTTGGGTCTTATTGTTAGCTTTAGAAAGTAAGCAGTGGCTTTTGGAAGTGCTTTTCTGCTAGTAGCAGGAAAGGCTTCCTCAGTAGACTCTAATGTAAGTATTTTCTTAGATGTTTTCATATATATTAGATCGTAGCGTAGCGTACTGTACCATACTGCACCGTACCGTATTATCCTGAGCAGCACAGGTATAATGAAGATAATCACCTGCCTTTGAAGCTGATGTAGTTTTAATAATTCACCTAGGTCAGGGGTCAAACTCATTTCACCAGGGGCCACATTGGCCTTGCTGTTGCCTTCAAAGGAACAAATGTAGTTTTGTTCTGTGCCTGCTTGTAGAACTGCCACGTTTGTCTCTTCTGTGCCTATTTGAGACTGTGCTGGCATTGCCATCTACTGCACATCAGAGTGCTTCTGGTGTGGACCTTGGTCTAACACGGTGCACAAAGCTAACTGGAACAGTAAAGTGGGGACATCTCAAATGATTTGAATGGAGACCTATTACAGAATCTGCAGCTCAGAACTGTTTCCGCTTTTGTGTGTGTGGCGCCCCCTATCTCACAAATTGTGTTTGGGTGAGCCGAGGCTTTTTAGATTACAATTTTCCTGTGGTGCCTTAACACCACGAAAAGTAAACAAGAGCTCCAGGACAGCAATTTTCAACTTTTTTCATCTTCTGGCACACATATGCTAATTGCTTAAATTCTGTGGAACACCAAAAAATATATTTGACAAAAAAATAGGTCTAATTTGGATTCATCTACACCAGAGGCTATTGTTGTGTTGGCTGTTGTCATTTTGTTTGACAGTCTAAGGGAAAAGAGGTCAGTGCCCCTGACTAAATAGTCAGATATTGCATGTTTCAAAAATTCTTGTAATACACTGGTTAAAAATCACTGCTCTAGGAAGATACATAAAAGCAACTCATAAATTAACCTGTCATTAAGACACAGCCTTTACTTTTTTCTCATCCCGTGTTCTACTCATTAATTATTTAATATACTTCATCAAGTTTGTTATCTAGAGATCTAGTCCTTGATTTAGAGGGTAAGAAGGACAAAAAACCTTTAGGTTATTCCTGATTGAACTTAACTAATACAGCCATGGTAAAAAACAAACAAAAAACTCCTTTCCTGCCTCCCTCTTTCTAAGAGCAGTGACTATTTTTTTAATTATTTAAACAAAAGGTAAATGTTAAATAATAAGAAAAAGGAATAAAAAAGAAAATAGAAAGAAAAAGGAGAAAACAGTAAGTCATCTTAATAACTGCCTACAGATAACTATTGTTTTTGAACTTGGGAGAGCATCATTCCAGAAACCTTGCTGTATTGTGTATCCAAACACAAGGATGGGCGGTGGGGTGACAGCTGAATGGATAGATGGAGGGTGTGGTGGGGAGAGAGCACTGCTGATGAGAATGGGATCATACACTTTTTAAGTTGAGGTATTGATTTTAAATTTTACTTTAATTTAGCAGAACAAAAACTTTAGTAAAGCTGGAAGAAATACCTTAAAATACATGCTTCTTTACTGTGAAAGATAGTAGTTACTAAAAGGTCAAAGAAAAGTCATGAGACATTTTGAAACTGTTAGCATCATGTCATTGCATTAATTAATGCCACAGGAGATGAAGGGGTTAGGACTTTTACACCTTTTCTCTCGCAGCTCTTCTCTAGTCTTTCACTTGTGAGTTTTAGCTTTGGCAGGTTTTATAGTATCTGCTTTGCGTTCTGCAGTTTTAATGCTGCTAATTGTTTATTTAGTTGTACACTATTTAATTCCTTTCTGTTTCTGGTTTATTGATTAGATCTGTAATGATGTTCTAATTCTCAGTTTCCTTAGCTTTATAATCTCACTTTCATTTCATGTTGTATGTTTGATGTCTTTAAATAAATTCAATTGGTTTTTATTTTTTTTGTATTACAAAGTGGAGAACTTTATTAGGTTTTCTTTCAGAATGCATGCTTCGTCTGTCTTACCTACTTTTCACATATTTGCTCCTTCCCCCTCTACCACTTATTCGTGTTTCTCTGTAAATGAAAGCATATTATACTTCTAAGAGTTTTGTCGAGTCATTTTCTTTCTCTAACTTTTGGAGACTGAGTACGTATGGTGGGGTTAGGAGTCTCAGTTCTTAATTGGAATCTGTGTTCCTATTCTTGGATACCACTTTTCAAAATTTATAGTATGCAATTATAATACTTCTTTGTTTAGTAAAGGATGGAGATTCCCTCCCCCCTTATTTATTCTTTTATAGTTTTATGTAGTTTGTGAGGTATTTAAGGGACTAAATGTGGCTGATTTTGCTACACTCTGTCTTTTTACCTAGAAATCTTTAAGGATTCATGATTTTTTTGTTCTTTTATCTATTTATTTTTAGAGAGAGGGGAAGGGAAGGAGAGAGGAAGGGAAACATCAATGTGTGGTTGGTTGCCTCTTACGTGCCCCCTACTGGGGACCTGGCGTGCAACCCGGGCATGTGCCCTGAGCCTGGCTAGGAATTGAACCAGTGACCCTTTGGTTCACAGGCCCATACTCAATCCACCGAGCCACACCATCCAGTGCAGGATTCATGGTTGAAAATACTAGTTTATAGCGCTTTATTAGTTAGAATTTTTACCTATATCTGCTTCAGTATTATAACTGTAAAATAAATGTTATTATCTTCCCCACTTCATAGAAACTAAAATTTTTTTAAATATATTTTATTGATTATGCTATTACAGTTATGCCAGTTTTTCCCCCTTTTCCCTCCTCCACCCAGTACCCCCATTCCCTCCAGCAATCCACCTCCTTAGTTCAAGTCCATGGTTCATGCATGTAAGTTCTTTGGCTTCTCCATTTCCTATACTATCCTTAACATCCCCCTGTCTATTTTGTACCTACCAATTATGCTTCTTGATCCCTGTACCTTTTCCCCCACTTTTCCCCTCCCAGCTGATAACCCTCCTAATGATCTCCATATCTGTGACTATGTTCCCATCTTGTTGTTTGCTTAGATTTTTTTTTTTTAGATTCATTTGTTGATAGTTGTGAATTTGTTGCCATTTTAATGTTCATAGTTTTGATCTTTTTCTTAAGTCCCTTTAACATTTCATGTAATAAGGGCTTGGTGATGATGAACTCCTTTTGCTTTTCCTTGTCTAGGAAGCACTTTATCTGCCCCTAGATTCTAAGTGATAGCTTTGCTAGATAGAGCAATCTAGGTTGTAGGTCCTTGCTTCTCATCATTTTGAGTACATCTTGCCAGTCCCTTCTTGTCTACAAAGTTTCTTTTGAGAAAACAACTGTCAATCTTACGGGAACTCCTTCATCAGTAACTCTCTACTTTTCTCTTGCTGCTTTTAAGATTCTCTCCTTATCTTTAACCTTTGGCATTTTAATTATGATTTATCTTGGTGTGGTCCTCTTTGGGTCCAACTTGTTTGGGACTCTCTGTTCTCCCTTGCACTTGTATGTCTATTACCTACACCAAATTAGGGAAGTTTTATTCCACTTTTTCAAAAAAGTTTTCAATTTCTTGTTCTTCCTCTTCTGCTCTGGCATCCATGTGATCTGAGTGTTGGTACTTTTGGAGATGTCCCAGAGGCACCTTATACTATCCTTGTTTTTTTTTTCCCCCATTCTTTTTTCTTCTTGCTGTTCTGGTTGAATGCTTATTTCTTCCTTATGTTCCAAATTGCTGATTTAAATCCTGGCTTCATCTCCTCTGTTGTTTATTCCTTGTAGATTTTTCTTTATTTCACCTCGTGTAACTTTCATTTCATCCTGGGTCTTTTATATTTTTTTACCTTCCTCAGTGAGTTCTTTGAGCATCCTGTTCACCAGTGTTTTGAACTATGCATCTGATAGGTTGGTTATCTCTGCTTTGCTTAGTTCTTTTTCTGGGTTTTTGTTCTGTTCTTTCATTTGGGCCACATTTCTTTGTCTCCTCAATTTGGCTGCTTCCCTGTATTTGTTTCTGTGTATCAGGTAGAGCTGTTTGACTCCCTGTCTTAGTAGCCTGTCACAGAGAAGGCACCTGTAAATGGTGCAGGGCAAAGCCTTAGGTAATTGCCAGGGCAGGCAACTCACTTCACTGCCTTGTGGTTCTGTGTGGGTGAGGGCTCAGAGAGGGGTCAGTGCTGCTGCCTGGCTTCTGTAGGTGTGCCCAGCACTCACCCAGTATGACAGGTGCCCTTCCACCTGTTGCCCTGGTGCTGAATTCCAGAGGGGGTGGGTTTCCATACGTTTTAAGTCAGTATGGGCCCTTAAGTGGAGTCTCCTAAAAATCTGGCCATTTCTTCCTCAGCCCCAGCTCCCACTGATTTTTACAGCCAGAAGTTACGGGGATTTATCTTCTGGTGCTAGAACCCTAGGCTCTGCGGTCTGGCCTGGGGTTGGGATCGTTTGCTCCCAAGGTACCCCTCCGGATTTTTATCCACCACATGTGAATGTGGGACCCACCCTGTTCCACTACTGCCTCTCCACACAACACTGCATCTCTGTACATCTCCGCCCCTCCTACCCGCCTAGATGAATGTGGCTTCTTTAAGTCCTTGGTTGTAGGACTTCATACAGCTCGATT
>PVKM010013316.1:0-22591 GCA_004027735.1 Carollia perspicillata
ACATCCTTTAACCGACACAATGGCATGAAATCAATTTCATTTTAATAGCCCTTAAGGGGGTAAGAATTATTTCCCTGCCTCTTGTGCCAACCCCAAGCTGTTTCCTAAGGAAGACAAGTAACGCTGACCAACAATGTCTGGAGAATTAATAAAAGAAATTAAGAGTAAAGATCCATATTCATTAACACAAATCCAGAGTTCTATATATAATTTCTTGGAACCAGTTTCAAAGGCGCTGTGATTTATCGCCTCAACTAATCGCACATACTTTATTTGTGTTTCGAGGGATGTGTGTCTACCTCAGATGGGAAACTGAACAATGGGAGAAGATGCCTGGACACTGCACACTAATCTGACCACACTTGCTGCTCTCTGCTACGTGACTGAGCTACCCCTGGAGTCAGAACTAAGAGAAAGTTGTGTCCGAGCTTGGGCAAGTAACTAACCTCTAGTATCTTATCTGTAAAATGGGGCTATTGCTTTGTTTACCATAGAAATGGTGTGAGGATTAAATGCAACTGCGTCGGAAAGTCATTTAAGAGAGCATCTGGTACAGAGTTTGGGCTCAATAAACGTTAGCTATCATTATTACGCAAAAGAAATTGCTCATTTCACACTGAAGTAACTGTTTGCAGGCTAACATGCCATTTCAGAAAAATTAAAAGGTTTTGACATGTGCTTTGCTACTTGCAGAGGCTACCGTCCGCCCTAACAGTTCGCTTATTTCGCTCGGAGATGGGGTTCAGAAAACGCCTGGCTCCTCATCTCAGCCTGTCACTCCCACCACCCCCACCCTCTCCCGCTCTTCGGTCACCTCGGGGCTCCGGACAAGCAGCACTAACACAGCAACCCTATGAGGCCAGTGCTGTTATAATTCCCATTTCACAGCTAAGGAAACAGAGCGATTTTCTCCTCTTGGCTTCTTCTTCTTCTTTTTCTTTTTTAAGACCCTAAGTCTATTAAGTTCTACTCTGTCAAGGCAACTCACGTTTGACAAGCCGGTTTCCAACACTACGTTATTATGGAAAGTGGGGCGAATGCCCCAGAGTAAGGACCAGGCTGCAAGCAGATTGTCCTAGCAACAATCCCCAATTCCCAAGCTTGTTCTATCCAACTAAACTAGAGAAGCCTTCAAATTAAACTGGGTAAGGTGGCTAATAAGTTACGGGGTTGGGGGGGGAGCGCGTTCTTTGCGGGGGCACCGGGCTGCAGGGCTCCGTGACGCCCACACAGCACGCACTCTGAGGGTGCGGCCGCGGGGAGCGCGGCTCCCGCCAGTGCGCGACTCTCACGGCCGCAGCCTCTGCAAGGGCAACTGAGTGCAAACCCACAACAAACTTCCCACCGACGCTGTCACGCGCTCAGTGGGAAGTGGCCGGCGCGCCCTGTGGCGAAGAGTGAGGGCAGGCGTGGAGAAGTCTGCCCCAGCTCCGAGTAGCAGGCTGCCCATCCGGGGTGGCCGCTCCCCAGCAACTGCCGACCACGGGTCCTTGGCTCCTCGGAGCCCAACCCGTGCCACCCTTCCAAACCCCGGGGTCTGGGTGGCCGGAGCGACCCCGGCCATGAAGCAGGCATGGAACCCCGCGCAGCGCCCGAGGCACCGCGCAGCCTGCAGAGACTGCGGCCAGGACGGGTGCTGCGGGGCTGGCGGTGCGTCCAGGGGACTCCCTGCGTGGGCTGCAGCACTGCGGGGCCGGGCAGGCACGTACCTCGGAGGTGGTGTGTCAAGCGGAGATCCACCCGCTGCAAGTTGGGAGGAAAGCAGAGGAAAGTTTCCCCGCCCAGCGTTCTCGGGCCGCGAGCTCCGGCAGCTGCTGCGCAGCGGCGCAACTACGCCATCCGGACCCGCCAGAGACTTTCACCTCCTGCAAAGCTCTCCGGGAATCACAAGGGGAAAGTGGCCGGGCGCGACAGCCACCGACTTGCCTCCCTCACTCACTGGGAAGAGGAAAGCGCCGCTCGGCGTCCCCGAAAACCTCGATTACCCCCATCGGGCCGACCCAGCGCACTAGCTAGCCCTCACACACATGCGGGCGGGGACGGGCAGGACGCCACAGCAATCAGCGCGCGGGGGGAAGGGCGCTCCTCCTCCGCCAGCCCCACTGAAGGCTCTGGGCCACGGAGAAACTCCTCCTACTGCCTCCCGCCTCCTCTCTCCTCCCCCTTTTCCTCCGGTACTGATGGATGAGCCCGAGCGCTGCTTGAGCCTGCGTTTTCCTTTGGACCATCACGGGAGGAAAAGAAGAAACTCCAGGAACTGCCAGGCTGCTATGCGCCCAGGTTAGGGCAGCGGGAGGGGGTCCCAGTCCTCCAGGAAGATTGGGGTGGGAGAGGCACAAGTACGGGGATGCGAGCTGCAAAGACTCGCTCCCTCGAAATAGGTCCTTCAAACTTTCCAGGGCTCCCTTGGAGAAGTTGGATTTTTATTTGGTTACCTCCGACTTGATATAAAATTTCTAAAACCTCCAGTAATTTGATCACACCTTCCAGCCCACTTCCTAGCACAAGCCCCTTGCATATATATTCATTCTGTCCTTACTTGCTTTTCCCACCTCCAGTCCTGCGTGTTATCCCAAGATGCGCTCTGGTGGTAAGCGCCAACCGGCTTGCCTCCTCCTAACGGCTGAAACCCAGCCCGTCCCGTAGTTGCTGTATAAATCGGTACAAATAAAGTCGCTGGGTCAGCATAACTGACGCCATCCTAAGTTTGGGGCCATGTAAGCCAACCTGTCGGCAGCATTGCATCTTCCAGAGGACATGTGCCTGCAAGGGTCGATGAGTGAAGTAATCAGAACACCACTTTGATACTCTCGTTTACGCCCATTTTTTTCTCTTAAAGGATACACTTAAATTACAGAACACTTTTACCAAAAGGCTGGTTAAATGACCATAGTCTCTGACGGGTTTCAGAGACCCAACTTCCAATTCTGTCCACCCTTGGACTAGCTGCGTGACCTTGGACAAAGGGCTTAAACCCTCCAAGTCTCCTTTCTTCCATGTGAAATGACGAGGTTGGTCTAGGAGACCTCTTTCAGTTTTTTGTTTGTTTTTAGTTTTAAAAAAATATATATTTTATTGATTATGCCATTACAGTTGTCCCATTTCCCCCCTTCATTCCCCTCCACCCTGCACACCCCCTCCCACCCACATTCCCCTCTTTAGTTCATGTCCATGTGTCATAAGTTCTTTAGCTTCTACATTTCCCACACTACTCTTGCCCTCTCCCTGTCTATTTTCTCCCCACTGTCTATGCTACTTATCCTCTGTACCTTCTCCCTACCCTCTCCTCCCACTCCCCTGTTGCTAAGTTTTAAAGTATTATGGCTAAACCTTTGATATGTTGGCAAATGGAATGGGGGGGTATCTTATATTATTGCTTATATTATTATTTGGAAAGTTTTTAGATTTCTCTACTTTGAGAGAAGAGGAAGTATTTCTCATCCTTTTTGCTTTGTCCCTAGTCACCCAACTGGAGAAACTTTCACAAAGATCAAATTGTCACTGACCACCTGTATTTCCTGCAAGAGCCTCCTCGGTGAACCGTTCATTCCTAACCCATGCTTGGTGAGCATCTGCTGTGAGAAGCTTGAGCTAGGCCTTGGAGATGCGCAAAGGCATGATACCCTGAAGGAGCCAACGGTCTAGGTGGAGTCAGCCTCATCTTTTTTATATACTCTCTCTAGATTTAAGGTGTTGAATTTCTCATAGACTCAAATTACATAGTATTCATGCCTCAAATTGTCACTTTAGTTTCAAGTGCAGACATGAACACTTGAACTGGGTGTCACTATCTAATTCTGCGTTTGAATGTATCAGCCATGTTAAGTAAGGCTTTCTAATTTCTAAATAAAATGGCATAGTAGAAGCAGAGAGAAAAACCAAGTCCTAGATAACTTAGCAGCATCTGGTCTTTAAAGAATGATGAATGACTGTCCACCATGGAGCCAGCTTCTCCCAGTGTGACCATCAGCATCAATTGGACAATTAATTACTCTGTGCCAGGCAGAGTCCTAAACACTCCATACCCATGAGCAGATTCACTTCTCACAGCCCCATAAGGCTATACCCAGACCTACATATGTGCTGAGGACTCACAGCTAGCTGAGGGGATATAGCTAACAAGTGGGAGGGCCAAGGTTCAAACCCACACCCATCCAGCTCTGAGCCCAAGTCTTTGACCACCAGGTTGTACTACAAAATCTTTACATATTGACAACATGAAAGATTCAAGGACGGGGGAGGGGGAACTGATTGGTTGACTTGGATTTTTTTTCAAAACATCTTTAAAAGTCAGGGCTATTTAATTCGTTTCTGTACATGATATGAAAAATGAGAATTTGTCAATTTCTACAAAACTGACAATGTCTACAGAGGCATTTTCTCTTTTTAAAAAATCTTTGCACTAGCCCTGGCTAGTGTAGCTCAGTGGATTGAGCATGGGCCTGTGAACCAAAGGATCATGGCTCGATTCCTGGTTAGGGCACATGCCTGGGTTGCAGGCCAGTTCCCAGCAGGAGAGGCAACCATACATTGACATTTCTCTCCTCCTCTCCTTCCCTTCCCTTCTAAAGATAAATAAATAAAATCTTTAAAAAAATTTTTTTAAATCTTTACACTAATAATTCAATTATTTGCAGAAATCCAGGCACCTGAAGTATAGAACAAAGGCTTAAAATACACTTAAATTTTTGATTCTCCAGAGAAGCTTTAGAAACAAGGTTCCCCTGCCTTTTATTAACTCATGTCCACGGGGATGAATCCTGTCCTTTCTCTTGGTTTCTTACAAAGTGGGACTATGTGTAAGTTACAGTATTTATTACTGTGAGATGCAAGCTTCCTTTGGTCCAAGGTGGTGTCTTGGTCATTTGTTCCAAACTATTTCAAAAAGAATTCGAAGCTTGACTGGGGCACGGTGTAGTAAACAAAGAGGGGCACTTTATCTCACTTGTATAAAAACATGTGACAGAAGAGAGTCTCATCCCCCCTGTAGGTATGGACCTTCTCCTGTGTGATGACTCAGATTTACTGGCAGGCCTCCCGATTCTGTTCATTAGCACACAACTGAACAAATTCATAATAACTTGTTTATGTTCCTGACAGAGGCAAACACCTCAAGTTTCTAAAAGACTGTATCACCAGAAAATCATTCCATTGTTTTTCTTTTGAACAAGTCCTCATATGGTACTTAACATATACTTAGCATATGATGCTTTGCTCTCTACAAATTCTAACTCATTAAACCAGTATAACAATTCTATTGCCCTCATTTTGTTACCAGGACCCCCATGTTAGAGTCCATCTGCCTGCTTGCACTGACCCAAAGAAATGCAGGAGCAGGAGTTCACAGTATAGAAAGAAAAATAGTTTAATATTGAATTGGCCGATCCAGAGACAGGAGCTTATTCCCTAAATACAACTCCCCAGTGATGTGTAAGTTACAGAATATATAGGGCAAAATCACAAGTCGACATGGATTAGAGGGTTCAGGATCATGCTGGGTCAGAGGTGAGGTACGGGTAATAAATCATTTCTTCAGGTCTTAGGACAGTTCTGAAGTCTGCTTTGGCATCTGATCTCATGGGAAAGTAGCCAGGAGCTCGGTCTACCTTAGGGCTCAGGAGCTGAAACAGAGCTTGGATCAGGATGTTATCTTTAGCCGGCCAGGGGTCCAGACCTGGTCACCATTAGTCAGGCCTGGGCTATTGTCTTCTGCTGCCTCAAGGGTTGCTGATTACAGAGGGAAAGGTGAAGGCTAGGTCTCTGAGGGACACACACACACAGAGGTGATTTCTAAGGCCAGGACTTAAGGCTAAATTTAATCGAAGTCATAAGGACCCTCAGTTTCAGTTTTACAGATTAGAAAATGATGTACAAAGTTAAGTACCAATTAAAAAATGGGCAAAGCCCAACTGGTGTGGTGCAGTTAGGCTTCTGGCCAGCCTGAGACCAAAAGCTCGAAGGCTGGATTCCCAGTCAGAGCACATGCCTGTGTTGTGAGCGAGAGGCAGCTATCTCTCACACACATGTTTTTCTCCCTCCCTTTCTCTCTCTCTAAAAATAAGTAAATAAAAATCTTTTAAAAATAAATAGGCAAAGGACTTGAATAGACACACTTCTCCAAGGAGGACAGACAGAGGGTCCATATCACTAGCTATCAGAGAGATGCAAATTAAAACCACGATGAGATACCACTTCACACCGGTAAGAAAAGCCATCATAAACAAAGCAAAGAACAACAAGTGTTGGAGAGGTTGTGGAGAAAAGGGGACCTTCGTGCCCTATTGGTGGGAATTCAGACTGGTGTAGCCACTGTGGAAAACAGTATGGAATTTCTCTAAAAAATTAAAAATGGAACTGCCTTTTGAGCCAACAATTCCACTGATGGGAATATACCCTACAAATCCTGAAACACCAATTCAAAAAAACCTGTGCACCCCACTACTCATAGCAGCACTATTTACAATAGCCAAGTGTGGGAAACAGCCTAAGTGCCCATCAGTAAACGAGAAGATCAAAAAACTTTGGTACATTTACACAATGGAATTCTATGCAGCAGAAAGAAAGAAGGAGCTTCTACCCTTTGCTCCTACCCTTTGCGACAGCGTGGATGGAACCAGAGAGCATTATGCTAAATGATATAAGCCAGGCAGTGAAAGACAAATACCATATGATCTCACCTATAAGTGAAACCTAAGCAACAAAACAAACAAGCGAGCAAAATAGAACCAGAGACACGGAAATAAAGGACAAACTGACAGTGGGAAGGGGGGAGGGTGATAATGGGGAGAGAAGGGGAAGGGTTGTCAAGGAACATGTGTAAAGGACCCATGGACAAGGACAGCTGTGGCAGGGCAGGGGGGGCAGGGGGCAAGTGTGCAGGGCAGGGGAGAGTAATGTGGGGGGGAGGGGGACAACTGTAATTAAACAACAATAAAAATTTTTTTAAATAAAAATAGAGGTTAAGTAACTTACCCAAAGTCACACAAGTGGTAGAGCTGGGTGCTCTGGCCCCAGAGTCTACCGTGAACCTACGCTTCGTGCTGCTAACAGGTGATAGGGAGCCCCCTTCCACTCATAGAGTCTTACTTTTTTAAAGCTCAATTCTTCAAAAGTCTCAAACGATAAAAACCAAAGTTTGTTTAGGAGAAATATTACCCAGCCCCAACCACTGCCACATAAATGTAGATTCCATCCACCCCGTAAAGAGGGGAGAAGAGATACCAACTTTAAAGTTTGTCTGAAACAGCCAACATCTTGGAGGCAATTGCGTAACTGCTCTCAAGAATGTGTGACAGAACATGAACCAAATGCTCCAAAACTGTTGTGACAGGATCCTGGTCTACAAACGACAGCATGTGCTCCTATTTTCTGCTTGGTTGACCCATTATTACAGACAGATTTACTACTTTATTTCTACAATTTTCCCATAAAGATTTCAATTCATGCCTAGAGGTGTTTTATGTATCACCGTAATCTAAGGCCATAATCTAAAATCATATTTTCTGTATCTATATCCTAGATTAAAATCTGGTTCTCACTGATGAAATTTGCAGCTGGCAAATTTCAGATTAATGAGGAAAAAATACTATCTGATAAATCTGTACGCAGAGCCCAAAACAGACACCTGATTCAGGCCTGGGGGATTCTTCACAGAATTTGGAAATAAAATCCAAAAAAAAAAAAAATTCCTTTACATTAACCACGAGTTCCTGCAAACTTGTCATTTCCTGTGCTCTGACAGAGGTTTCCACAATACACCTTCAATTTCCCCCTCAGCGGGGCTACTGACAAAGCAGGAAACCTCACACCCTTTCAAAGTACCAGTAAAACCCCCTGAGACTCCTGTGGTCTTGGCTCTGGAGGGGCTGCGACAGAGCCTCTGCTCTCCCTGCCTCGGGAGCA
This sequence comes from Carollia perspicillata, assembly GCA_004027735.1. Classification (NCBI taxonomy): domain Eukaryota; kingdom Metazoa; phylum Chordata; class Mammalia; order Chiroptera; family Phyllostomidae; genus Carollia; species Carollia perspicillata. Next base: position 7,903 of record PVKM010013316.1, read on the forward strand.
TTCTTCTCTGACCACCAATCCCCATTGTTCCAACTCATTGCCCTAGTATCTTGCTTCCAACAGTTCTTTGACCCCAACAAGATCTCTAATCCATTGTCCCTACTGCTTTTTCCCATCCGCAGCCGTAACTAGTCTCGCTCTAAATTTATGACCACAATCTTCAATGGGCTTTTAGTACTACTCAGCAATCCTACTGTATTTCCCTTATCAGCTCAGTCTCTTATTCTCTAAGAGGTTTATTTTACTTTTCCTCTTTCCTCAAATCTTCAGTACCTTCTACCATCTACTTAAACTCAGCTGATAACTTTGCTTCTTGTTTTACTTGAGAACATTGAAGTCCTCAGAAGAGAATATCCTCACCTTCCTACCACCACATCTGCCAATGTATGTGTCTCTTCTTCTCTGTTCTGATTTCTGTCTTGTTACCCTGGATGAATTGTCCCCGCTCCCTCCATCTGTGCCCTGGACTCCACCCCTTCAACAAAAAAGGACTCTCATCCTGTAGAAATTCCTCTTTCACCCGTACCCTCAGATCTTTCTCTCTCCCTCTCTCCCTCCCTCCCTCTCTTGGATTATTCCATCAATTTACAAACGTACTGTAACATCAATTTACAAACGTACTGTGACATTTTAAAAGCTCTTATGTGAACCCACATACCCATTGCACTCCCATTGCTCTGCTCCCTTGTAGAAAAACTCCTTATTTGTTGCCCAGGCTTCCGCATCCACCAGATCCTCCTCACCCGTATCCTATCGGGCCGCACTTGTCAAGGTTACCATATGGCCAGACTAGTAGCCAATCCTCCGTGTTCATCTTGCTTATCTACTAGCTTATGACCCAGGAGGTCACTGCCTCTGTCTTGAGACATTTTAATTGGCCTTAGTGGTTTCCCTGCTACCTCACTGACGGGCCCTTCCAAGTCACCTATGCTGGCTTTTCATCCTGCACCCAGGATCTAAATGTTTATCCCAAGGCAGTGTCTTTGGTTCACTTCTCTACTGCACCTCTCCTTCAAGGGGTTATCATCCAGACCCATCTCTTTGACTGTAACTACACATTGATGATTCTCAAATTTTTATCTCCATGCCAGACTTCTCCCCTGAACTCCAAACTCAAGTATTCAGTTGACATCTCCACTCGATTTGCTCAATAGGAAAACCAAATGTCAGGTGTCAGAAACTGAACCCCTGGTTGCTGCACACACACCTTCCCTGTTCTTATCTCAGTCAGCTTTCCCGCCACTCATCCAGTGGCTCATGTCAAAACCCAATGGGTCTTCGATGCTTCCTCTGTGTCTCTCACACCCCATAACAAATCCGTCAGCCAGGCCTGTTTGCTCTGCCTTCAAATAATTACTTCTCACTATTTCCTTTGCAGAAATATCATAATCTCTAACCTATACAATTTTTTCACCTGTACAATTGGGTAGTTCTAGTCTCCCTGCTTCTAATCTTTATTCCCACCGACCAATGCACACCCATGCGTGCACATATACTTGTTCAGTACTTTCTATGTACGATTCACATTAGTGAATAAAACCTGGCCCCTCCTTAGAGCAGGCTTCCTGTGTAAATTCACATCAGACTATAGGCACAACGAGGGCAGGGACCATGGCTGTCTTAATCAACATTGTATTTCCAGCTCTCAGAATGTCTTCCATCTAACAGTATCCAATAAACACTGAATTAATGGATGCTTTTATTCCAGAGATATCTACCCACAGTTGAGAGACTGAGAAGAATAGTGAAATTTTACAACCACCATTTGAGAGAGATGCACCTCTAGAGGCTCAAAGAGAGACTAACCCAGGGGCTTTGGGTTGTTGTAAAGGCCATGACTTGAGAAGCAGCAGAATACATCTGACCTGGAAGAACTGGCACCAATCTGTCCAGACAAGAAGCAAGCATTAACAGCATGAATAAAGCTTGACCTGGAAGCCAGAGATTGTAGCATGAACAAGAGGCCTCCTGATCTCAGCCAGACCTGTTACATAGTACAGACAAAACAAGCCCCCAGACCAGAGCAAATAAACCTGCTTACTAAAGTTAGCTGAAAGGTGAGAAAAAGAGTCAGGTGCCACTAAGGCTGAAATAATGTGTCACGCCTTAGATGTCACTCTTACTTTGTACTTTGTCGATAGGGAAAAATCATGTTCACACTACTACTATCATTGCTGAAAAATGTTGGCCACCTTGAAATGCTAATGGCACTGATACTAAAGGAGAAAGAAACAGATCTTAAAGGGGGTTTGCTATTTCCTGAGTGTGAGAGAAAGGAAGGAAGCTTTCATTAATTTAAACAGTTTCATCCCTTCCCATCACCCTTTCCCTTTGACAAAGGACGACACACTTCCTTTTTTGCCTCTGGTCCCCTACGTTATACAATACCACTAGCATCCCCTTCAGTTTTCTGTATAGAATGTTAACTTCTACTGCTCTAAAATCAAGCAAGCCAATTGTTCAGACCCTGCTTAAAAATCGAAAGCTTCATAGGGTTTTGTGCATTCTATGTAGCTTGTGGTCTTCGCTCTTTTTTCTTCTCTTTTCTCTTTACCAATTTTTTCCCTGCTTTTCCTTAAGCAACCCATATACATTTGTAGGGTTTGTGCACATTTATAAAAATGAACATATGAATTAGTGAATTATATAGCTATTTTTTCTCATGAATTATTTTTCAGTCTTCTGTCGTGCCAAATATCTTTAAAACGTCACTAGTATTCTTTCAACTTTTCTCAGGCCTGAAAATTTTCAAAGTGCAAAGTAAGTTTGGATGGAAGGAAACTTCAAAACTTCACTGGGAATGCTGAACTTTGTATTTGACCTAGGACAGTCTCAGATTTCATTCTGTGGGATAGAAGTCCCTTTCAGCATTTTTTTTCCCAGAGAGCTAAGTGGTATGTATTTAAAAAAAAAAAAAAAAAGACAGACCGAGGCTCCCAAACTGGTTCTTCAGATATTTAATTTAAAAAAAATTTTTTTAAATAACTCCAAGTTAAACTCAGCTGGAATTTTGAGTGTCACTTGAGTGCGCTTGTACTACTTTGGCAGAAAAGCTACCTAGGCCTGGTAGCTTTTCTCTTTCCTGTGCTTTTTTACTAACTGGTATTTCGGCTTTGAGACTCTCTTTCAGAGGAGAGTATCATGGTCTCTTCAAAAGGAATCTACAGTTCCACTGCTTTTGTAGGTATTGTGCTGTCAAGCTATAGCCCACTGGGGTACAGTGTGGCACTTGGGTATTTCTGTGGTAGACGTGCAGCATCAGCATACTTTGGGGAATATACAACTTGACTTGGGGAAGAGGTGTATTTGTTGAAAGGGGTGATGTGCCTGGAAAGCACATTTTCAAAGGCTTTGTTATGTTTAGGAAAGCCCCAGAAAGAAACATTAGAAAAGCATCACATCCCAAATGCTTTGATGTGGCATGCGTCTGGTCACAGTGTATCATCCTTGTGTATATCAGGTTCATTGAACTCAAACCAACCTCATAATTACATGATTGTGACAAGATTAACTGAATAGACAATCCAAAAGTCCTGAAGGTCAACTGAGGGGCCCTCTGTCCATTAACACTTTTACTCTCCAGTTGTTTTTAAACTGGCTTGGTGAGAGCATGCTGTGTAGCTAGGCAGAGGATTATGCGTATTTTGTTCCAAGACTCTTTTATCACTATTGTGTGGGCTGAAATGGCACAACTTACCAAACCTAGGCACGAAGTAGAATATTGATCTCCAAAAAGAAAGAACAGATCTAGTTTAGAAGAATTTTTCAGAAAAATGCAATGAATCTAACAAATGCCCATGTGTCAACACCCAGAATTGATAACTGTTAATAGTTTGACAGATTATTTGTCTCTCTGTATAAGAAATAAAATATTACAGATAAAATTAAAGTCCTCTTGAGGATTTCTGGCCAAGATAGAGGCGTAGGTAGACATACTGCCTCCTGGCACAACCAAAATAAGGACAAAAACAATTTAGAAACAAAAAACAACCAGTACCAATAGAAAATTGAACTGTATGGAATTCCAACAACCAGATAGTTAAAGTAGACACATTCATCCAGACTGGTAGGAGGGGTGGAGTCGGTGGGCCGGCGGAGAGAGCGGTCATGGCAAAGCTGTGGCTGGTGGACCCAGCGAGGCAGTGGATTATGGAGGGGTGTGGCGTGCAAGGCAGTTGGTGGACCCAGTGGCCCCACATTAGTGTGCAGATAAACCAGGCAAAACTGGTAAGCGAGACAGACCACACAACCCAGAGTCCCAGCATGGAGAAATGAAGCCTCAAAACACCAGTTGAAAACACCTGTGGGGGTTGAGGTGCCAGGAGAGACTCCCAGCCTCACAGGCAAGTTCGTTGGAGAGACCCACAGGGTCCTAGAACATACACAAATCTACCCATATGGGAATCAGCACCAGAAAGGCCCAGTTTGCTTGGGGGAAGCAGGGGAAGCGACTGAAATCTGGCAGAGAGCGGAGCAAGCACCATTGTTTCCTCTCAGACAACCTCGCCCACATACAGCATTACAACCCGGGGATTGGGTTGCCCTGCCCTGGTGAACACCTAAGGCCCAGCCCCTCACTATGTAACAAGTGCATCAAGACCAAAAAAATGGCCCAAATGAAAGAATAGATCAAAGCTCCAGAACAAATACAACTAAGCAATGAAGAGATAGCCAACCTATCAGATGCACAGTTCAAAACACTGGTGATCAGGATGCTCACAGAATGGGTTGATTTTGGTCGCAAATTAGATGAACGAATGAAGGTGTTGATAAGTGAAATGAAGGAAAATGTACTGGGAACCAATAGTGATGGGAAGGAAACTGGGACTCTAAACAATGATGTGGACCAGAAGGAAGAAAGAAACAACATAACAGAAAAAGAATGAAGAAACAAGAATTCAAAAAAAAAAAAGGAGGAGAGGCTTAGGAACCTCCAGGACACCTTTAAACAGTTCCAACATCCAAATTACAGGAGTACCAGAAAAGGAAGAGGAAAAGCAACAAATGGAAAACTTATTTGAACAAATAATAAAGGAGAGCTTCCTCAATATGGCAAAGGAAATAGACTTCCAGAAAGTCCAGGAAGCTCAGAGAGTCCCAAACAAGTTGGATCCAAGGAGGAATGCACCAAGGTACATCATCATTATGTTACCCAAGATTAAAAATAAGGAGAGAATCTTAAAAGCAGCAAGAGATAAGAGGACAGTCACCTACAAAGGAGTGCCCATCAGACTGTCAGCTGATTTCTCAAAAAAGACCTTACAGACAAGAAGGGGCTGGAAAGAAGTATTCCAAGTCATGAAAGGCAAGGACCTACTTCCAAGACTGCTCTATCCAGCAAAGCTTTCATTCAGAATGGAAGAGCAGCTAAAGTGCTTCTCAGATAAGGTCAAGTTAAAGGAGACCATCATCGCCAAGCCCTTATTATATGAAATGTTAAAGGGACTTATCTAGGAAAAAGAAGATAAGAAACATGTACAGTAAAATGACAGCAAACTCGCAGTTATTAACAACCACACCTAAAACAAAAACAAAAGCAAACTAAGCAAACAACTAGAACAGGAACAGAACCACAGAAATGGAGATCACATGGAGGGTTAGCAACAGAGGAGTGGGAGGAGGAGAGAGGAGGAAAAGGTACAGAGAATAAGTAGCATAGATGGTAGGTAGAAAATAGTCAGGGGAGGGTAGAATAGTAAGGGAAATGTAGAAGCTAAAGAACTTCATAAGTATGACCCATGGACATGAACTAAAGGGGGAGAATGTGGGTGGGAGGGTAGGTGCAGGGTGGTGGGGAGTGAAGGGGGAAAATGGGGCAACTTTAATAACACAATCAATAAAATATATATATTTAAAAAAGTCCTCTTGACCTTCTCAACTCCAATCCAGCCCAATTATCCTCTCAGTCTCCTCAGAGGTAACCACTTTCATGAATTTAGTGCAAATCCTTACAGTGTTTTTTGTTATACTTTTACACACACATATATGTATATGTGTGTATTTGCATATGTATAGAAACATATATATAGAGAGAGTAATGCTTTATAGTATGAATGTATATGTCCATTTAAAAATGTTACATAAGTAGCACATAATCTACAACTCACTGTTTTCACTCAACATTATGATTTTTAAATCGATCTGTCGTATATGTGAAGTTAGTTCATTTCTTTTAACTGCTAGGTACTATTCCACAGTATTAATATACCATTATATTTGTTAGTTCCCTTAAAGACAATCACTAGCATTGCTTCTACTTTCTATTATTACAAACAATGTTTCAATAACCAAAAGTTTCTTGTACCTACTTCCCAGTTTACATGTGCATCAGTTTCTCTACTCTAAAAGTGTAACTAGAAGTGGAATTGTTGGGTTGAAGGGTATGAACGAGTAAACTTTTACAGGTATCTTCAATGTGCATGCCATGGGGCTATGTATTAATTTAGATTCCCCGCTGATGGAATGAGCCCTCTACTTGTCCACACCCTCTCCAACAGTAGATACTGTCAGACTTTCTAGTTTTTTTAATTTGGAGAGTGGGTTGCTTTGTCTCAATTCCTCATAAAAATCGAACATGGCTCCGTGTGTCTGTTAGTCGCTCAGTTTTCAGTTACATGTGCGGTTCCTAGAATAGAGCAAATCTTAAAAGAAATTTAAAAACCAGTTATCAAAAAGCAATTGTACTGAAATTTTGACATAGAGATAGCTAATATTTAAACTGGTATCTTGAAATATTTTTTTCAGTTTTGTGCATTACAGGGAATAAGCTGTTTTTTAATTATTCTTTTTAATGAATTTTTTAAGAATTTATTTATTTATTTTTAGAGAGAGGGGAAGAGAGGGAGAGGAACACTAATGTGCAAGAGAGAAACGTCCATCTGTTGCCTCTCACACACTCCCAACCAGGGACCTGGCCAGCAAACCCAGGCATGTGCCCTGACTGGGTATTGAACTGACAACCTTTCTGTTTGCAGGCTGGCACTCAATCCACTGAGTCACACCAGCCAGGGCTTATTATTCTTAATGCAAACAAAAATATGCCTCTTAGGCATAATAGCAAAACAAATATCTTCAGAGCACAACCCAATGTTTGGGAAATAGTAGGTGCTCGATAAATTCCTGCTGAATGGATTAATAATAAGGGTAGGACAAGAGGTAATTTCAAAAGGGGCATTTCAGAAATAGTGCTGTGCTAAAGATAAAATTATACAGTAAAAAACTTTAAAATTAAACTCAATACTTCTTTCTACTAATCGCATTATGTTTTATAATGACTTAGATGATGATTCCACTTTCCAGTTCAAAATCAAATGCCTTTAATGTTAATGCCTTAGCCAGAGTGACTTTCAGCAGGGACTCACCATCAAAGGTCTGTGCACAGGCTTCCCTGCTCTCCCTCACATGTGTGTTCTGGTTTTGACCACAAATAAAACAAAGATCATTAATTGAGTTATAGTTATAGCAACGCTGAGTTTTCAGCTAAAAAAGTAACATGTAAGGATTCTAAGAATGTCAAGAAATGCTTTGATTTTGTGTTTGCTCTGTTGACTTGAGTTTTGGGTGCAGTTACCTATGGTAGTTTGTTTTTCTTTTAAGATTCCATAATATACTCCTCCCACATATCACTCTCCTTTCTTATGAAGCTCTATTATTTAAATCTAATCGTTTAGCTCTAAAATGGGCCAATTCTGTGCTATTGTCATTTTTAGTAACAGTAACATTTAAAATCTCCATGTGAATTCAAAATATGCCAGCTGCAATTTCTTAATGCACTGCCTAGCTTTTTCTCTTTTTTAATTGTTGCTCTATTACAGTTGTCCCAATTTTCTTCCATTGCTCTCCCCCGCCCCACCCGTCCCCTGCCTCCCACAGTCAATCCCCACCTTGTTGTCCATGTCTATGGGTCCTTTACACATATTCCCTGACTAGTTCCTTCCCCTTCTCTCCCCGATTTTCCCCCTCCCCTTGCCCCTCTGGTCACTGTCACTTTGTTCCTTAATTTCATGTCTCTGATTCTATTTTGCTTGTTCGTTTGTTTTGTTCACTAGCTTTTTCTTATATATATATTTTTAAAAAGCAAAACAGAAGAGTACCCCATGTAAGAACCTCCACATATTGACCATTTCACCTTGCAGTGTGTGTTCTTGACTTCCTTTTTTCTGTTGATACCCTTGCAAAATCAGTAGAGTGGTCCATTAGTTAGGCCCTCTGTTTGGAAAATAGTTGGGGGTATAGCGAAGTTGAATCACCATACAGCTTTACAAATGCTAAATAACAAATACTAAACTGCTACTGCCCTCCTCTCTGGATATTTTCCCATCGGTGCTTACGGTGCAAGAGAAGGGCTTCCCCGCAAACTCGAGAGAAATGAAAGTTTGTTCCTGTCTTAAGGAAAGCACCTGGCAAAAATATCATGCCTTTTATGATACAGGGCAGCATGTTCACACTGGTGTGCCCAGGCACACTTCATTGGTCAGATAGGATTAGGAAAAAACACATTAATGTAGTTACATGAATATTAATTAATACAGTAAATCCGCACTTAATGTCATTGATAGGGGTTTGGAATTGCAGCAAAACAATGTGTATAAGGAAACCAATTTTACCACAGGCTAATTGATATAGATTTAAGTTCCTAGGGTATTTTATCAATGTTATAACAAAACAATATTGAACAGAATGATGTTATTTGTGGGCCTGCTGAACATTAACATTAATATCAAGATATTTAAGATTATATATTAATGTCTAATATTTAATTTTGGCATGGTATCATTAACATTTCTTGAAGATTCTATTTATTCATTCCTGGAGAGAGAGGAAGGAAGGGAGAAAGAGAGGGAGAGAAACATCAATGTGCAAGAGAGAAACGTCCACCAGTCGCCCCTCACACTCCCCTAACCAGGGACCTGGCCTGCACCCAGGCATGTGCCCTGACTGGGAATCTAACCGGTGACCTTTTGGTTTGCAGGCTGGTGCTCAACCCACTGAGCCACACCAGCCAGGGCAGTAGCATTAGTATTAACACAATAAGTCTTTGAGAAGTTCCGGAGTAAACAATCCCAGTTTTAACTCTTTTAAACCCTACATTTTCCAAAGTTCTTGACCCCAGAATCCTCTTTTAGAATGTAGTACTTTTAGGACTAAAACAGAACAGTTTGAAAAATTCTGATATAGGATAAGAAATATGATTTATTATTTGATTTAAACAATGCACTTCATCAACAAATATTTTCTTTAATGGTGACTGAATCTACTAACTGAGGTCTGGAACATTGTCCCTGGCCCACATGTTAGAGAAAGAGTTCTGGGCCAAAATTCAGGCCCTTTCCTCCCTCACCCCCTCACCAAACGGCCTTGGATTTAGTCCTTATAAACTGGAAAGAAACTCTCTGACCTGAGACCTACCCCCATTTCCACCTAGAGACAATCCCTGGGTTTGAGGACCACTGCCCTGACCCTTGTGGTCTGAGCCAAGTATCTGAGCTGCTTCTGCTCCACTCCAGTGTGGACATGAGAAACGGAATCATACAGTACTTGTTTTTTTGTGACTGGCTTATTTCGCTTAGCATAGTGTCCTCGGGTCCATCCATGTTGTTGTCCGTGACAAGAGTTCTTTCTTTTTTAAGGCCAATAATATTTCATTGTGTGTATACAGCACATTGTTCATTCACTTGCTCACTGATGGACATTTGAATTGCTTCCACTTCTTAGCTACTATGAATAATACTACAGTGAAGAGGGTGCAACTACCTCTGTGTGATCTTACTTTCAATTCTTTTGTTTAAATACCCAGAGTGGGGTTGCTGGTCCATATGGTAATTTTATTTATTATTTTTATTAAAAAATATTCATGCTGTTTTCTATAGTGACTACACTGTCTTACACGTTCAACAACAGTGCACGAGGGGTCCAGTTATTCCGCATCCTCACGACACTTGTTCTCTGGGTTGTTGTTTGATAGTCATACATAGTTTTAATAGGGGCGTTTTTATTGGTTCTAATTCTAATTTTAAAAATATGTAACAACTCTTCATTAATCCAAATATTTAATTACCTGAAATACATGTAAATGGTCTCCAAAGAAAAATAAGTAGTTTCTTCAGCATGAAAAGAAAACACAGTAAGAACCGATATCTACAAATATGCAATTAAGGGAAATTACATCCTGGAATCAAAACAAAATAAGTTAATTTTTTTGCAACTGCTTAATCGTTTATATGAGCAAGATGACAAAGATTTAAATCTGTTTATACTAAGCTATTTGTTTAAATAATGGCATTGCACATTTAAACATGTCAAACACTATTGTATGCTATATTATAATGTTTAAAGATATTAAGCAGACTTTTTCAACTGTTCTTAAAATTTTATTAAAATAAACATATCAGAATGAATGATATATGTTCCCTGGTACCCAAAGGATTTCTAGGAAGTTTTCCTAACAATATTAAGAGTGTCTATTAATTTATAGTAATGTTGGTGCTCTAAATCATGCAAAGTACTAGCATGCACATTATTTTATTTAATCTTCCCAATATCATTATGAGCTAAATATTATTATTGAAAAACTGAGATGTGAACAGTCTGCCCGGAGATATGTAAGAAGTGGTTAGCAGAAACTCAAAGAAAGGTAGTCTCTGCTCAAATCCCTGCCTCTTTTCACTCCTCTGTTGGAAAACATAATTCTATTTGAATTAGTTTAGTTTTGAAAAAATTTTTTCACATCTTTTTGGGGTCTTTAAATATACAGAACACATCTGTTTTCTTCCCCAATAAAGACTCAATTAATTACAATTTGGAAGCTGTTCCTCTGTGGAAAGTTAAGACAAACATGCAATGCCAGTACAGCTCCCAGCTGTGGGAAGTCAACATGAAAACAAGGCATCCCCACCCATCCAGATGATGGAGGTCAGGAGTGCACATCTGCACCAGAGACTTGGCTTAGGAAAGCCGAAGGCTGTGGATCGGCCTGGTGCCTTCTATGCCTAGGATCTCAGTCGACTGGCTGAGATGCCATCCAAGTCCTCCAAAACCAGCATGAGTCTGTGCATTTTTGGGAAAAGCAGTAACCCCAGGTTCTGCTAGCAGCCTGCTGGAGTGGTTACTAAACTTTTTTTCTTTTAGTGCCAGCCTAGGCTGATTTCTCTCATAAGAGAAAGAATTTAAAATGCAGATATTGGATATTGGATGGCAAATTCTGGTTTATCCATAAGTGTTTTAAAATGAAATTGCCTTGTAAACTAGAAATTCTTTTTTTAATTTATTTTTTTAAATTATTTTATTGCTGTTCAATTATGGTTGTCTGTATGAATTAGAAATTCTTATACCTAGCATAGTAGTATACTTATTCATAGTAGTTATAAAATATTTACATATTTATATTTTATATAGTAATTTATATATGTTTATATATTAATGTTTGTGTATTTATATATTTCTATTTATAAGTTCATAAGAATGTATAGATATTTACTATATATTTAATGCTATATTTATTATATCTATATCTACATATAGTGTATCTACTATGAGCGAGGTATATCTCCAAAATATGTTGAAAAAATTGATAATTGCACAAATTCTTATGAACTTTGGGAATTTAAAGAAAGATCAATAGTTAAAAGCCTGGGCTTTCAAATTAGAAAATCCTGGGCTTGGATTTTGTTCTTCTATTTGTCATGTGTGTGAACTAGAGTACATTGCTGAACCTCCCTAGGATTTCTTATCTGTAAAAGGGGAATAATATAATAACACCTACCTTTTAGGACTCTTGTAAAAATTAAGCGTTAAAAAATGACAGGCTTTGCACATGTCCTGGCACGCAGGGTTGCCTGCCAGTATGTGAAGTGATTATTAGCACAGAGCCTGGACACCGTTTCTCCTGGCATCACTTCCTGTGGGATAATCCTATTAATGTTGAAAATACAGGTCATTGAGTTGAATCTACAATGACACTCTGACATAACCTGGAATTACATCTTCAAATAATCCTTGGGACCAGTTAGTTTATTTAACAGTTGTCCCCAGGGTACAGGAATATGTTAGTTATTCGAGCTTTCTAAATTTAGGATTCCAAACCAACAAAAACTTACTACTCATCCAAAAAGATTTTGATTAGATTTTTCTAGTACTCAGAAGTGTTGACAAGTTATTTTTGCTTGCACCAACTTTATCATTCTCGTATCTAGGTGGAAAGCAATATCCAAAGCTCTTTTGGTTGAAAGTAATAGAAATGCCAATCGAATTAGTTTAACCGAAAGGGAATGTGTTGGCTCCAATAACTGGGAACTTGAAGAGTCGATCTAGCTTCAGAGGGTGCTAAACCCTGCCAGAGCTCTGGTTCCCTCCGTGTGTTGGCATCATTATCAGAGGCCTTCCATGAAGCTTGGAGTTAGGACCATGAGCCTCAGGCTTACGTGGTTTTAGCTTGAGAGCCCCCTCAAAAGGAGCCCCTCTCTTTCCTAGCAGCTATACATCTTAGAGAAACAAATTATAGAGAAGAGTCTTATTAGGTCAGAGTAAATGGGGCACTGTAGTCATCTCAGTATAACGACACAGCCTGGGGAAAGATGACTCCCAGAAGATCAAAACCTGACTCCCAACAAAGGAGGATAGTAGAGTGAGCAGGTAAAAACAGCAGATGCTCATAGCAGATACTTTGAATTAGATCGTCTGAAAACAAAGACCTCAGCAAGGCCATCATGTCATGGCATCTATTAAAATATGCACTATTTCATGGAACCACATAAAAATGTTTCAAAGGGTCATCGGGGTCAGATATTCTTGACTCATGCTTGTTTTTCATGCTAAACTTCACATGTGGTAAAAATCTGCAAATAAAAAAGTATAGTTATCCTCATCTGTTCTGCATTTTAAGCAGTATAGTATGTGTGTAATTGTATGAAGAAGGGAAAATTATCTCTCCATATTGAGTAAGGAAATAAAACTATTGATTAATAATATGCGAATAAGACCATTAATTATGATTACATAAAAAGAAACAAGAAAAAACCTCTCCATATTAAAAATGTAAGTCGGGCAATTAAAAATTAATGCCTAAAATTTTGCTAATTTCAAAAGAACAAAAGAGTTAACATTATACATAATACCAAAATAAAACATTAGCATTATTGCATGAGCAAATGACTATTGATCCCATTTTTTAAGTGAAACAGAATTGTATTTGCAGGAACAATAAGTTATTTTGAATATTAAAAATGAAATAAAGAGAACCCCATCTTCTTTATTTAGTCCCGATGCTGAAAATAACTTTTAAACTCCTGATTTTATTCTTTAGTATCTTAGCATACAGTGCATAAAATACTGATGGCTTTCAAATTAGAGGATCCTTGCTGAGACCTCATTGTGCTCTGCAAACATGATCTCATCTTTCAGCCTGGTCATGTTCCAAATCCAGGAGTGCGGGCATGTTTATGATCAGGGAAGAAAAAAAGGGAAATATTTATATAAGCTCCATAATACAACTTTTTAAAAAACCAAAACAAAATCCATGCTATGTATATAAACTCTCTGAACTTAGTAAATGGGAGTACACATCCCCAAATAGGGAATAGTTGGAGAACATGGGGAAGAAATTGAGGGAAAAAAAGCAAAGGCATCCTTTGCAATGGAAACATGACAAAGAATGAGATGAGCCATCTGAAGCTATCTTCCCATGAGTGACACATCCTAAATTTGAAAAGTTATTGCTGATAACACTAGAGTGTCTTCCTAAATCACCAGAATATTGCATTTAAAAACTCATCTGGCATCAAATTCAAACATTAACTAATTAATTAATATGCAATAAAAAGACATCCTAGAAATGAACTATTGCCATCAGGGCAGCTTTTGCAACAGGTGACTGAACATCAAGACTTTTTCGGTATATCTCCAGAGCCCTTTCGAAGGAGAATGGATGTTGTATTCCCTATTATACATAGTAAGTAACTAGAACTACTTTATAAAAATCCAATTGTTTCTCTAATATTCTTAAAATATTTACTAAAGTTTCAGTACTTAGCCTGTACCATCCAATTTACCTAAATAGGGCATCAATGTAACAACACTGTCCTTTAGTGATGGTATTTGGTAAATAAAACTGAGGCATTTATTTTTTTTTCTTCTTTGTTTATTTGTTTGTTTTAGAAGTTTTTGGAGAAAACCATAGCACGTATTATTGTCTCAATTTAGGTACTTATTTATTTATTTATTTAATCTATTTTATTAATTATGCTATTACAGTTGTCCCATTTTTCCCCCTTTATTCCCCTCCTCCCTACATCCCCCTTCCCACCAGCATCCCTCCTCCACCTTAATTTATGTCCATGGGTCATATGCATAAGTTCTTTGGCTTCTCCATTTCCTATACTATTCTTAACCGCCTCCCGTTTATTTTGCACCTACAATTTATGCTTCTTATTCCCTGCACTTTCCCTCCCATTCTTTACCCTTCCCCTCCCCACTGATAACCCTCCATGTGATCTCCATTTCTGTGATTCTGTTCCTGTTCTAGTTGTTTGCTTAGTTTGTTTTTATTTATTTATTTGTATTAGATTCATTTGTTGGTAGTTGTGAGTTCGTTGTCATTTTACTGTTCATAGTTGTGATAATCTTCTTTTTCTTAGATAAGTCCCTTTAACATTTCATATAATAAGGGCTTGGTAATGATGAACTCCTTTAACTT